>PVHY01007164.1:0-47500 GCA_004024945.1 Uropsilus gracilis
TGATTCTTTCCTCTATTTCTTCTATTCTGCTTTCCTGGCTCCTCCCTGCATTCTTGAGTTCTTCTATTTCTCGTTTTATGCATTGCATTTCCTGTAGTTTCTTGTTTAGTGTTTCAATTTCGTTTTTCTGTATGTTGATGATGTTGCCCATTTTACTGCATTCTTGCTTACATTTTTCTACTACTTCTCTTAATTCGTTAAATGCTTCTTCCCTTTTGCTTTCCCTTTTCTCCCCCTCTTCCTTGGATTCTTTGAGTACTTTCATCATTTTGATTCTGAATTCTTTGTCTGACATATGGAGCATTTCTTCCATGTCATCCAAGTTGATTTCTTCAGGTTGTTTATCTTTTGGTGGTGATTTATTTTTCTTGGGGCTTGCTTGAGTATTTATGGTCTTCCTCCTTCCTGTGTTTTCCTTTCGGATCTGTTCTACATATTGGGTGACTACTGCTCTAGTATTAGGCATGTTGAAATCTATACAGTTGTGGATAACTTTGCCTCTGTGCTTCTGGTAGTGAGTATCCATGATTTCTGAGTTTGCGCTGGTGCCGCGTAGCGGCGCCGGCGCTTTTGGGTTTGGTGTGGGGGCTGCTGTCCGTCAGGGCGGTTCGCCAGGCTCCCCCAGTTCAAACACACTCGGTACTGCTTTAACCTGGCCTGGAAGGCTTCTTTCGGTTGCAAAATGCAGACCTGCGCCTTTGTTTCAGGACCGTTTCCTTGCAACCGGGTGCGACCCGATGCTGCCTGAGCTAGTTTTGTTTCTGAACTTATAATTCTATTCCATTGCTTTGTGTGTCTGTTTTTGATCCTTTATCATGTTGTTTTATTATTGTAGCTTTGTAGTATAGTTTCAAGCTTGGGAGCGTAGTTCCTTCATTCGTCCCTTTTTCATTCAGGGGAGCTTTGGCAGGTCAAGGATTTTTATGATTCCATGTTAATTTCAGCAATATTTGTTTTATATCTTTGAAGAATGCCATGAAGATTTGTATTGGAACTGCATTGAATCTGTAAATTGTTTTATTTTGTTTCATGGAAAAAAAAGTATTAATTTCTTGTGTACTTATGATGTCCCATGTGTTGTGCTAAATCATTTATATACATTGCTTTATGTAATTTTCACAACCACAAATCTTGTTCACTTAGTTGAGGAAACTGAGTTCATAGAGAATTGGTAAACTGTTCCAGATTATCCATAAACATCTGCAGAAGGTTGAAATCTAAATCTCTCCTTTTAGTTACTTTAGGAGCATCACTGAATGGCTGAATACTAAAATATAAATATGAAATATTTACCAAATCACTAATTACTGGACACTCATTATGATTCAGTAGTTACACTGAATTCAATTTAGGTCTTTATTAAATACTGTTTCTTTGATTTCTTACATGTCTATAAATCCAAGGAGAATTGTTTGAGTTCTACCAATTCTAAAGCTTCCAAATCATTTGGAAGCATGTAACTCTTATGTTAAAAGAATTATTTAAAATCTAAATTATATGATTAAATGATAATCACACCCACACATATATGTGCAAAAAATATGATAGAGAAGAGAAATAATTGTAATAATAATGAAATAACCTCAATAATTAAACATTAGAGCAGTAATTTTAAAAATGGAAGTTGAAATGTGGAAGTTGAAATGAAATTTCTCTCTTCAATTAAGAAATAATAACTTTATATTATCTTAAAATATCAGGGAGAAAGCCATTTCACAAAGACTTTCTTCCACTTGGAAGAACATGCTGCAGATTCCTGATAAATTTTGCGTATAATAATATATTTTACTTACTTATTGATTAAGTAATTGATTGCCCTAAGTTTATAATACAAGAAGCATTCTATAGACCCTAAAAAAGTTTCTATAATAAACAAGAAATTCTGAGTCAAGTTATGGAAACAACTTAAATGCCCAAGACAGACGAGCAGAGTAAGAAAATGTGGTGTATGTGTGTATATATACACAATGTAATACTATTCAGCTATAAAAAGATGGAATTTTGTTATTTCCAACAATTATGTTAAGCAAAATAAGTCAGACAGAGGATGACAAATTCTTGATGGTTTCACTCATATATGAGATAGAGAAAAACAAGATAAAATGTTCAACAACACCAAACCAAAAACAAACCTTAGAAATCTGACTGTAAAATTGACACCCAGAGGGAGAGGTTGGGGGTGGGGAAGGAGGAAGGAGCATAGGAGTCTTGTGGACAATTATACAATTTGATAGTGGGTGTGGTGTGGTGTGGGATCCTATACCTTTGAATACCATAGTGTTGTTAATCTATGTTGCCATAATAATAAATATATATTTTTCAAAGTCTAATAGAGGGAAGTATTTATTTTTATTAATGTATCATTGGTTTATAACACTGCATATGATTTTTCTAATTAGTTGTGATAATTATTCAAGATATCCTTAAAAAATTATATCCAGCCGGGGACAGTGGCTCGTGCCTGTAAGCTTCAGCCTATGAAGCGGCCGGGGCTAGGGATCGCAGTTCGAGTGCTGCCTGGGGCTTGTGGTGAGACTTAGTTCCAAAAAAAAAATAGCTGGGTGTGGTGGCGTGCGCCTGTAATCCCAGCTACCTGGGAAGCTGAGACTGGGGATTGCTTGAATCTGTGGTACCCCGGGCAATGAGAGCCTGCGGTTCCACGGGCAAAAATAGCGAGACCTAGTCTCAAAAAAAAAAATTATATCCACACAGAAAAACTAGTCCCATGTAGCACTACTGTATTTGTGGTGGTGGGCATGGAAAGGTAAAAAAAATGATTAGTAGAGGTCTGAACTTAAATTCCTAAAACATACAGTGTTAAAAAGCAACAACTTCAATAATCAGAGTTTTTTGTTTTGTTTTGTATTGTTTTTTGAGACGAGGTCTCGCTATTTTTGCCTGTGGAACCTCAGGCTCACATCGCTCGTGGTACCACGAACTCAAGCAATCCCCAGCTGTTCCTAGGTAGCTTCCCAGACTCAGCTTCCCACAGGCGCACACCATCGTGCCCAGCCCTTTTTTGGGACTAGGTCTCACTGTGTTGCCCCAGGCAGGACTGTATGCTATCCCCACACCCTGCTGCGACTCCATAAGCTGTTGCTTATAGGCGTGCGCCACGGTGTCCAGCCCTAATCAGAGTTTTTGTATTTACATTATTCAACAACAACAAAAAAGACACTGTCAGAGGAGAGTTTCAAAATGAAAAAGATAAATTTTAAAACAAATAAGTGGATCTTTGACAGCCAAAATTTAGGTATTCTTTTAATATTTAGTAACTGTTATCTATTGTCTCAAAATCCTGATATATTTTTGTTACACTTTCTACTATTATAAGAAAGACTATACAATCGTAATTAAAAATATTTAACACCAAAGAATGATCTTATTGCAAGGAATTAAAAGTTGTAGATATGATAATAAAATAATCATAAATATGTTGGTGGGAATTTCAAGTAGGACAGTCATAGATGGTTCATGATAAAAACATAAAAATTTTTTAGCCACAGTGTATAATTCAGAAACACCTTTTAGGTCCCTCTTGATTGACCCTGAATAAAAGCCTTACTTCAGGTGACCAAAAAAAAAAAAGATTCATTGCATTTCCATAAAAATGGAATGGAATCATTGACTATAGGTAGCAATGTGCAAAACTAGTTAAGATAAATATGCTGCTTTGAGGCTGCACATTAACTCCACTTCTGTCTGCCAGTTTGATTTTTGAATTGGGCGCTCATGGATAAAAGATATGTGATCTGAAAAAATAGTGTGTGTGTCTTTTAAAAGTCAGTGTCATGCAATGTCATTCCTCTTGGAAATTTATATTACATGGTATTAGACTGTAGGCTGAACTAATGCAACATGATGCATTAAAAACTGCACATCATGATTGCATTATGTGTCAGAACAATGAATTGTTTTATCAGATACTTGTTCAGCTGAAAAATGGGGTCTCCTGTAAATCACTGACAAAATGATTAGATTCTCCTGATGTCTCTATAGAATGTCTGTTGTCTAAAACATGTAATCCCGCAACATCCATATTATCTGGCCTATAACCATTTAAGTTGCATATTTAATACATACAGACAGTGAGATCACAGAACATTATAAAAGCCACAGTTGAATATATTTTGTTTATATGGGCATCTTTTTCTCCAGTATCCCATGACCATTTCTTCCTCTCCCCACTCCAACAGTGAGCACTAATGGATTCTGTATCAGTTAGAAAGTCCTCTTGTTGCAAATAACAGAAATCTCATAAACTGGTAACTTTAATAAAGAAAGAGATTTGTTTTTTTACATAAAATGATTAGGGATAGATAGATGTCATTCAGCAGTTCATTGGATGGATATTTTTATACCAGATACTACATATACTTTCATGGAAAATATGGGAAAGACAGAGACAGTTTCCTGTATTTGTCCTCTTTATAAGGAATTCAAACAATAGTTTGATAAGAATGTGGAATAATTAGAACTCTCAAACCCTGCAGATAGGAGTGAAAATTAATGTAACTACTTGGCAAAACTATTTACGAGCCTCCTTAAACCGAACATATGTATCTTCTATGAGCCACAAATCTTTTCCTATTCATTCAGTACAATATATTTACAGGTAATCACCAAATACATGTGTAAAAACTTTATGGTGGCACTATTTATAGAATAGCCAGAAAGGAGAAACAACTTAAATTCCCAACTATAGAAGAGATAACTGAGTTGTCACATATGGATACAATGTCACTTTATGCAGCTCTATAAATGAACAAACTATAGCAACATGTAACAACTTGAAATAATTTGTAGCTATTGAAATAATGTCCTAAGATGGAAAATAGATACAAAAGAAGCATGTTTTGTATTATTCTACTTATATAAAGTTCAAACACAGACAAATTAGTCCGTGGTGATCAAAGTCATAAGAATGGTTGTTGGGGGACAGGGGGAGGGAACTTGCAAGAGACAAAAAGGGACAGTTTCCTGCATTTGTCCCCTACATAATTCAAACAATAGTTTGATGAGAATGTAGAAGAATTAGAACTTTCACACCCTGCAGATAAAAGTGAAAAATAGAGGAGTGCAGATAGGAGTACCAGGTGACACTGGTAGTGTTTTTATCTTAAGATATTGGTTAGAGTATGGGGACTTGACTTGCTTGCCACAAACCCAGGGGTGACCTCCCCCAGCATTTCGGCCTCCACCACCCTCTGGGATCACCAAGGCAACCGTCCCCCTGCAGGTAAGTGCAGGGACTTGGCTTGCTTGCTGTGTGGGTGATAAAGAAATTAGATAAAGAAGTGTACAGATAAAGAAGTTAAAGAAAACCACAACGCAAGACTGAGAACACAGTTTTCAAAAGGGGACTGATGATGATGATCATCATGATTATAATATATAATAATAAGTAAGTAAATAAAAACCTAAGATCTGCTACCAGCCCAAAAACATTCCTGGGGAATTACTATCAAATGAACACAAAAAACAGGATCGGAAGCAAGGAAACTAACCAACACAGCAACACAGCCATAAGATGGAAGTAATTACAAACTTGCAAAGTACTCTACTAACCATGCCAACAAATATATGTGCCATAGTGGCCCATTGCATAAATCAAATCCAGAAAAAGCAACAGGAAGAAGAAAAACTGCAAATGTTTAAGCAAGCCCTTCAGGAACTCATTCACCACCAAAAGAGAGGCAATCTCCAGAACCCAATAATGATGATTTAGAAGAAATGCCATATCTATCAGACAAGGAATTCAAACTCAGGATAACAAAGGCAGTCAAAGAGTTTAAAGAGAAGAGCGCAAACTCAACATGACAAAAATGCATAAAAATTTAGAAACATATAAAGACAAATACATTAAGAAGGATAACACAATTGAAGAACTAAAGAGAATGAATCCCTAAGAAAGAGGCAGATAGAAACCCAGGGTAGAAAAAGAGCAGAGGAGATAAAAAACGCAGATTCATATCTCTGAAACGAGAGATCTAAGCTCCATACCTAAACACCCACCACCTCTTCTTTGAAGAGACACTTCAGTCAAGAACAGACTGGAGCTACATATTCCAAAATCTTTAAGAAAATAAATGCTAGCCAAGAATACCCTGTGAAGATCTCCTTCCTTTATGATGGGAAAATAAGAACCCTCACAGACAAGCAAAATCTTCAGAAATTCACCACCACTAAACCCCCACTCCAAGAAATACTATGAGAAACTTTAAGACCAAAGCCAAACTGAAATCTGGTGCAAAGGGGGCAGAAGCCGCTTACTAGCAAGCCACAGAAAAAAATCTTTTAAAATATAGCTTCTGCTTCCCAGGTTCCCTCCCTCACCTGCACATAGCAGTTGCCACTCAAAAGCAGTTTAAACAACAGGGTTTTATTAACAAGGTTTCATTTGAACAAGGAAAATGAAAAGTCCTCACAGTCACAAGTGACCGGTTATCTTACCCCAGTCACCATTTTCGGGCCCAAAAGTCCATAAGACACATGTCCAAGATGGTACCCCTTTGCCCCTCCAAACCTCAGAGGCAGACATTTTCACAAAGTCCAGTCTTTCTCTGGCATCTTCTCTTTTCTCCTTCTCTCTCCCATGTTCCATGCTGCTCCACTTCTCCAAGGTGCTTCAAACTTTTCCCACAATTGCTGATGCACAAGTCAGCTTTCCAAATGCCTGGCCATCTCCAGGTACCAGTGCACTATGCTGCTTTGCTGAAGTGCCACACTCTCCACACTGACCACTCTTTTATCGGTCCCATGGCTTCTTGCCACCTGCAGTTCACTCTTCAGGGGGCTTCCCCTGGCAAGCCATAGGGCCTGTTTTCTCAGTCCACCACTCTCATCTCCTTCCTTTTCTTTTTCCTTCTTTCCCTATCCTAACTCTTTCCTTCAATTTGCCTTTTGGCATGTCTTGCTTCTTCTTGCATGACTTTTTTTCAGACCCTACCCACCAGGGTATTTTGGTGCCAATAGAATTTTCACCTGCATCATTCACAACCCTGTATCATAATGAGACTAAGGAGGAAAATCAAAACAAGGAAGTAAATAGAATTCCAAAATGATCACCAAAACTCCAGCTTCAGGCTCCCAAATATCAATAATCACTCTTAATATTAATGACTTAAGCTATCAATTAAAAGACACAGCATAGCAGACTGGATCCAAAAACAGAACCCAACATAAAGGGTTGGAAAACAATCCTTCAAGTAAAAAGTCCCCCCCCCAAAAGAAACCAGGGGTAGACATTCTTATAATAGACAAAGCAGACTTCAAATAAAGAAAAGTGACAAGGACAAGGAAGGTCAATAAATAATGATAAAGGGCTAATTCACCAGAAAGAATTACAATTATTAATATATGTTCACCAAACGAGGGAGCACCAAAATGCATAAGACAACTACTGGAACTGAAAATACCTATGTGGTAGGTGACTTTAATACTCCACTCTCACCAAAGGACAGATCAACAAAACAGAAATTACACAAGGACACAAAGACTTTAAAGGAAGACCTACACCAAATGGACCTGTAGGATACTGCACTCCCAAAGAAAAGAATAAACTTCAGTTTCAAATGCACATGGATCATTCTCTAAAATTGACCATACACTAGAACATAAGGTAAACTTAAGCAAATACACAAAAATTAAAATAATGCCAACTTTTCCCTCCAATCGTAAAGACATCAAACTAAAAATCAACAATGAAAAGAAAATAAGGAGAGTATACATTACATGGATACTGAATAACATGCTACTGGAAGACCACTAGGTAAATGAGGAAATTGAAGAAATTAAAACATACATGGAGACAAATAACAAAAATGACACAACATTCCAAAATGTGGGGAACTCAGCAAAAGCAGTAGTAAGAGGAGCGCTCAAAACAATACAGGCTCATATCAAAAAGAGAGAAACATACAAAAGAAACAACCTAACCTCCTAGCTCAAGGAACTAAAAAAAGAGTAATAAAAACCCCAAACCCACAGAAGACAGGAAATAATAAATTTCAAAGCAGAAATAAATGAATTGAAACCAAAAAGATAATCCAGAAGATACACAAAACTAAAAACTGGTTCTTCATTAAAGTAAATGAAATAGATAAATTCCTAGCAAGATTTACAAAGGGAGAAAACTCAAACAAACTAGATCATAAATGAAAAAAGAGAAAATACAACAGATACAGCAGAAATCCAAAAGATAATCAGAAACTATTATGAGCACTTATATGCAAACAAATACAACAATCTGGATAAGATGGACAAATTCTTTGAATGATACAGCTGTCCAAAACTGAACAAAAAAGAAATAGAGGACTTACACTGGCCAATCACAAGCAATGAAATTGAGGCAGTCATCAGAATGCTCCCTGAAAAGAAGAGTCCAGGACCAGACAGTTTCACAAATGAATTCTACCAAACATTCACAGAGGAAATAACAGCTGTACTACTAAAATTATTTCAAAAAATTGAGAAAGAAGGAAAATTACCAAGTACATTCTATGAAGCAACATTATACTAACACCAAAACCAGAAAAATATAGCATACAAAAAGAAAACTATAGACCAATCTCCCTAATGAACACAGATGCAAAAGTTATAAATAAAATTCTGGCAAATTAAATCCAACAATGCATAAAAAGGATTATTCAACATGACCAAGTGGGATTCATCCCAGGGGCACAGGGATGGTACAACATACAAAAATCAATCAACATAATCCATCATACTAAATAATCAGAAAACTAAAAACCATATGATCATATCAATAGATGCAAAAGCAGTATTCGATGAAGTTCAGTACCCATTCATGATGAAAGTCCTAGAAGGAATAGGAATGAAAGGAACATGTCTCTATACAATAAGAGTAATTTATGATAAACCCACAGAATATCATCCTTAATGGGGAAAAGCTGAAATCATTTTTCAATTAAGATCTGGAACCAGGCAAGGATGCCCACTCTCACCACACTTTTCCACATAGTACTGGAAGTTTTAAGGGCAATAAGGGCAAGAAAAAGACATTAACAAATACAAATAGGGAAAGAGAGAAATGAAGCTAATATTATAAGCAGATGATATGATACTTTATGTAGAGAACCCCCCAAAATCCACAGAAAAACTGATTAAAATAATAAACCAATTCAGTAAGGTAGGTGGATACAAAATCAAGACAGAAAAAATCTTCTCATATGCAAAAAATCAGCAGAAGAAAAATAAATTATAAAAACTACTGTACTTACCATTGCACCAATGAAAATTAAATACCTGGGAATAAACCTAGCAAAAAAAAAAATGAAAGATCTATATAAAGAAAACTATAAAACATTGTTAAAAGAAATAGAAGACATTAAAAAAATGGAAAGACATTCCATGTTCATGGATTAGAATAATTAACTTTATCAAAATGACCACTCTACCAAAAGCAATCTACAGATTCAAAGCAACTCCAAGAAAAATTTCAATGATATTCTTTAAAGAAATAAAACAAAATTACTGAAAATCATACAGAATAACAAAAGACCGCTAATATCCAAAATCCTCCTGACCAAAAGAAGGGAGAATGGAGGTATTACAATCTCAGGCTTCAAATTATACATCAAAGCCATAATAATTAAAACAGGTACTGTTTCAAAAAGCAGACAATCAGACCAATGGAACAGAATTAAGTGCCAGAAATAAAGTCACACATATCTGGACATATTACTGGACTACTATGTGCAAAAAAAAAAAAAGAACCAAGACAACTCCTTCATACCATGTACAAAAATCTTCTCAAAATGGATAAAAGAATTGGATGTAAGACCCAAAACTATAAAATACAAAGAGGACAAATTGGCCACAACACTCCAAGACTTATACTTCAAAAACCCCTTTCAGGACACATCTACAGATGCTAAGGAAATGAAGGAAAGCAAACAACTGAGACTACATCAAATTAAAATTTCTTTACAGCAAAAGAGACAATAATCCAAACAAAAAGAAATCCAATCGAATGGGAAAAAATGTTGCCTTCCATACAAATGATAAGGGTCTCATAACAAAGATCCACAAAGAGCTCACACAACTTAGCAAAAATAAAGCAAAAATCTCAGTCAGAAAATGAGGAGAACTAAAAATACTCTTCTCCAAAGAGGAAATACAAGACTTATAGGCATATGAAAAACTGCTCAACATCACTAATAATCAGGGAAAGGCAAATCAAAGCCACACTGAAATATACCATCTTACAACAATAAGAATGGCCCGTATCAAAAAAATGAGCAACAACAAGTGATGAAGAGAAAGGAACACTTTTACACTGCTAGTGAGAGTGCAAACTGGTCCTGCCACCATGAAAAGCTGTGTGAAAAGCTACTGAAAATGGAACTACCATTGGATCCAGCAATTCCACTACTGGGAATCTACCCAAAAGTTACCTAAACACTAATTCAAAAAAGGACATCTGTGCTCAGATTATTTACTATAGCCAGGATATGAAAACAACCCAAATGTCCCAAAACTGATGAATGATTGACAAAGATATGGTGTATTTACACAATGAAATATTATTTTACAATCAAAACTGACAAATATGAAGCATTTATGATGACATGGATGGACCTAGAGGGAATCATATTAGCAGAAATAAGTCAGAAAGAAAAAGACAGAAGTCATATGGTCTCACCAATAGATGGGCTATAGGAATAATAAACAAAAGGACAAGAAACAGTCAAAATAAGCTGGCAAGAGAACTGGGGCAGACATCTAGGGAAGGCGGGAGGGAGGAATCAGGAAAGGGCTGATCACAAGAAGATAAGATGTGGTGAGGGTTCCTGGGTCATGAGAGGGGAGAGGCCTGGGAAATGCAATGATATAATATAATTATATCTATATATGACATATATAATATACATACATATAAGCATAAAGTAAACAACAAAAAATAAATAAATTTTAAAAGATACTGATTAAACAGTGATGTTTGTTTTGTGACATTTTATTGTGTTGTATCCTCAGTTATGCAAATTCCTTTGTGTATGTTACATTCTTTAGTAAAAAAATATTCTTTTCTAAAAAGTGGCTAGTAGAAGAAGCTTTTTATGGAGACTGTGGAAATACCAGGGCCTTGCAGAATAAGAAGTTAAGAATCTCAGTTTAGGGTGACAAATCATTTGGTTCACCCACATGATACAGATTCAAAAGTCAGTGAATCAGAAGCTTTAATTCTATTTTTAATTTTAATTTCCCCTTGCCATTTAGCATAACATTCATCAATTCTGAGAAGTAGGATATGGACATTGGGGGGAGGACTTGTCACAATGCACTTGGGAGAACCCTGGGATATTAAGTGTCCACCTAGCCTGTGGAAACCAGGTTAAAGAAGTTGTGAACTGATACAGCTCCTCTTTGCTTTCTTCTTTCAAGAGTTACAGAGCTTTTTCTGTTTCTCTCTGTCCTCTAGCTTAATCTTTCTTTTTACTTTTTAAGGACAAACATCCTCAGTTTATATGGAGTTGGTTTTTTTTTCTTTCTTTTGGTCATTTGTGTATTTTATGATTCTTGTAGCATGGTAAATACCTAAGCGTAGTTGGCTGGCAATGGCCTAAACTTTCTAACATCAAGAATCCTGAGTAGAAGAAGAAGAAAAAGAAAAGTTAAAACTGACAAACTGACAACAGAACTAATGTATAAAGCAAGGGAGAGGGAGGGAGGACAAAATCAGGAGGATGAGCATAAAAGTTCAAGATGATGGTTCATGGGTGACATGGTGGTAAGAGAACCACCATGATGATGATGATGATGATGTGTGTGTATGTTGTGTATAATCAATAAAAAAATTGGATTGGATTGGTCTAGCTCATACTAGCCTACTAGTATAGGGTACTGTTGAAATAAATCAAATTAGTCATGACAAGAAGGTTGGAAAAAACAAACCATGGGTTCCTCAGGTCACTGAGCACTCTAAAACATGAATTGTACTAATAGTTGAATTTTCTGGAGAAAGAATAGGGGAATTTGACTAAACAGGAAATTCTTGTAGAAATGTGATTTGGAGAAATAGTTGAGAAGGCCAGGCAAGTTTAATATTGCTCTTTCCCACAGTGTTGAGATAACAATAATTATTACTCCCCACAGGATCCTTAACCACCAGGTACATGAGCATCATCAGATCTTCTGAGTCAAATGGTATAGACAGCAGGGGAGCTTGCACTGCAGTTTAGACCTGTGCAGAGCCATCCTGGCTTGTGCCCTCCCCCGCCCCCACATTGAGAGTACTCTGAATCACTTGGCTAGTAAGTGAGTGAACAGCATTATCCAGTGCACGTATTACTACCCTACTTGTTTGGGAAATGATTCTGGAAGCCAGAAGTGAGGAATCACTAAATTTAACAGGGAAATAAAAGCCAATGCAAGCAAGGATGCTTGCATTTCAGATTATTTTAGTAGTATTATTATTTTAGTATTATAGCACCTTGGCATATTGTTAAATGGAACAAAAATTTTTTAAAAAGGCATTTACTCACACAAGAAATATTTGAGTGACTACTATGTGTCAGGCATGGTTACATGCTGAGATTCAGTGGTCAGTAGGTATAGCATGTGCTTTTTGTAAGGAGTTATCAGTCAGACATTAGCTTATCATTAATGATAATGTATATATGTCTACATTCCTGTAAATGTACATCATAGTTTTCTTAGTTTCTAATTTAAAAACTCCCCAATGACTTACTTACTTAACAAGTACTTTATATGGGGCTTAATAAATAACAGCACTACCCTAAGCGCTTTCCATGTTTGAACTCGTTTAAGTTTTATAGCAATAGTAGATGTGTGTTGTTTTTATCACCCACATTTTACATTTGGGGAAACTGGGGCAAAGAGTAGTTAATAACTTGTCCAGGTTTACACAGTGAGAAGCAGAGCTTCTTACTTTGGATTTGACTCTAGGCAGTTCATGCTTTTAACCACTACTACAAACTCCTGGACACTGAGAACAATTCCACCTTAGCCTTAGAGGTTGGGATCTAACTCCATAATTTCAACCCATAGCCTCAAGCAAACAATGTGGTGTACACAGATCAGACACAAACACATTCAAACACATTCAGGTCCTGAGGACCTGAACCTGGATATACATAGTGGTAACAATAGCAGCAGCAAAACTCCTTTGAATCTGTTTATTATTTATTGTAAAGACATGTGTACAAAATCACTAAAACAAAAAACAAAGAAGGAAAGTAGAGGAGGTAAGGGGTGGGGGAGACAGTAGATGTGAGATTGGGTCAAAACGGGACAAAAGTTGCCAATCAGCAATCCACAGGAAATAACTGGCATTTTTAAAATGTGGCTTCCGCAGCCCAGCTTCTTACCAGATTCACATCACCCGCGTGTAGCAGTTGTCAGCCAAATTCAATTTAAACAAGGAAGGGTTTTATTTACAAGGAAAATTAACCAGGAAAACAAAAAGTCCTTAATACCACAAGTGGCCAATTATTTTACCCCAACTACTGTTTAGTCCAAAGGTCCCAAACACATATCCAAGGCACCCTGCAAAGTCCAGCTGAAATTGGGTCAAAATGGGCAGAGGCCTTCAACCATACAGGCCATAGGAGAAAAAGCAGCACCTTTTAAAATGTGACTTTTGCTAGTCAGGTTCCCTCAGCTGCTACCACCTGAGTGTAGCAGTTGCCAGAGAAATGCAATTTAAACAACAGGGTTTTGTTAACAAGGGAAATTAACCAGGAAAATGAAGTCCTTAATGCCACAAGTGGCAAGTTATCTTACCCTAATCCCCATTTAGTCCAAAAGTCCCAAACACATGTCCATGATGGTGCCCTTTTGCCCCTCCAAACCTGAAAGGTAGGCACTCCTGCAAAGTCCAGTCTTTCTCCAGTGTCTTCACTTTGCTTCTTCTCTCTACAGTGTTCAGAGTTGGTCCGTTTCTCCAAGGCTCTTCAAACTTTCCCAACAGATGCTGATGCAAAGTCAGTTTTCCAAATATGCTGCCTTGCTGTGGCTCCACTTGCTTCTTTTATCAGATCTGCCTTTGGCAGCATCTGGTCACATTTACCATGCCTGCCCTCAGCAGTCCCTGGTTACCCCCCCGCCTGCCATTCTGACATCCAATTCCACACTGGCTACTTCTCTGTTGGCCACTCTCTCAAAGAGCCATGGCTCCTTGCCACCACCATCTCACTCTTCCAGGGGGCTTCCCCTGGCCAGACCACATGGGCCTGTTCTATCAGCCTGCCATTCTCATTTCCTTCCACCTCTCTCTTTGCTTGTCCCTTTCCCCCTACCCTTTTCCTGCTTCTTGATCCTTCTCGTGGGTCTTTCTCTCAGTCCCTGCCCACCAGGGCATTTTGGCGCCCATAAAATTTTCAACTGCATCACTACCATGTATCAGATATTTGTATCAGAAAACCTAGGAAAGGAAAATAGGTTAGAAAGGAAAATATGATGAGTAACGACTTTTGTTGCCTGATTGAAGGAAGATCCTTGACTACTCACAGTAAAGACCCCAGCTGCAATTTTTTCTTTTCTTTTGGTGGGTTTAACTACTGTTATTTCTTAAGCTATAGCACTGCCAGGTAGCTCTACAATAGTAATCAACTGGATTTCTGATTGTATTTTGGTGAATCTGATGGTTTTTTGGCTTTGTTTTACTTTCATTTTTCTCCCAGTATTTCATAGGTCTCTGCCACTTGAAATTGTATTTCATTGTGCCAGCCAGTCAGGTGACAATAGTCATTGAATTAGTCATCCACCCTGTGTGGATGTTAGAGGATTTACAGATTCAAGACCCTTGTCTCTAATGGTGTGTACAGTCCAAGTAGAAGGGTGAAATAAATCCTCATGAACTATCGTTTAAAAACAAAGGTTTTAAGATAATATACCAAAAATGAAAATTTATGTTGGTTGATCCCTAAGCATCCAAGGAGCATTGACCAGTCACATTAGACTAATTTGATCCTGGATTTTAAGGATTTTAAGTCTGGGACTGGTAGGGCAGAAGAGAGTTCCAGAGCTAGCCCTGAAAGACAGGAGACCAATAGTAGGGAAGGATTCTGTCAGATTGCTGGGTCTTTAAAGGATGCCATCAAGAAACAAGAAAACAAAAGGGTACTCCCCTGTGTTCCTTGAGGAACCTTATCATTCAGAGGCGAGTAGAGCTCACTGGAGGTATACCTCATTTTCATCCGAGACGTGTTTCTGGAAAATGTACTACTACTGAGTATCAGGCATTAATCTTTAATTTTCCTATGTGCTCTGCAAAATGGGCACTTTTATTTCCATTTTCATTCAAGGGTATAGTTTTATGAGTTAAGTAGCATAGGATCCTAATGTCCTCTAGCTTTTCAAGAGCTGAGACTCTGAACATCAATCCATTCGTCTTGACCATGAAGCCCAAGCTTGTGGGTGCCATACATACTTTTCATAAGTTGAATATTAGGATACAGAGAGGTGATGATTATTTGAGTAAGTTCTACAGATCCTTTGTGAGAAGTCATAACGATTTTTTTTTTGCATAATTCTAACATTGAGGGTAAGATTTTTTTTTACTGAGTGTATGATTTTATTTCCTTAACTATTCTTCACTTTGTCCCACGTCACACAGATAACAACCTTGAACATTTTCATTCATTCTACGCACTGGGTGGATAATCTCGCAAAGCAATTACAGGGACAAAGTAACCTAATACAGGTCGGTACTCAAATCTCCCCACATCAGGCTATGGAGACCGGGAAAAGAATAACTGTGTCCACACTCAAGGGGGGCTGTCCGAGCGAGCGCGACCAAGGCCGGCTTTCCACAGGGTGGCCGCAGCACGCGGGGCGGGCCTCTCGCGCAGGACCCCGGCGCCGCCCGCCGGGCGTGGCATGGCGGAGCGGCCGGGCCGCGCCAGGCTACGCGCATGCGCACACGGGGCGCGGCGGCGGCGGCGACGCGGACAAAACCGCCTCCACTGTGCCGTCTCCCTCCCGGGCTCCTCAGCTCTCCGCCCCTCCTTCCCGTGGCGCTCGAGGGACCATGGCCGATCCCCGCGTGAGGCAGATCAAGATCAAAACCGGCGTGGTGAAGCGGTAAGGCGCTGCGGACGGCGCTGCGGACGGCGCTGCGGACGGCGCTGCGGACGGCGCAGCCGCGGGCGCCGCCTCTTCCTCGTTCCAGGGCGGCCGGAGGCCGGGCGCAGCGCAGGCCTGAGGCGGCCGCCGGCGCCAGGCCCGGTTTGGGCGGGAACCCGGGCCGGGACCGCACGGGCGCGCGCAGGCGAAGCTCGCGGCGTGGCGACCGTCGCCCGGGCCTCTGCTCGGGAGTCGGCGGTGGCCCTGCTCCTGGGAGCAGGAGGGACGCGGGCGGGCTGGGGAGGCCGGGCCGGGCCCTGCTGAACTTGATTGCCGGGGTGGCGGCTCGGTCCATGGCCTGCGCGCGGGGGGCGTGCACGCAGACTCTGAAGTTGCGGGCGGGCGCCCAGAACCGGGCCTTGATCCCAAGTGAGCCCGTGTGGGAGGGCCTGAGCTAACATGGCAGGCGGGCTCGCAGTCCCGGGAAGTGGGGCATGAACTTGAGGCGCTCGTCAACTTGGGTCCTGACTGGCCGGCCAACTTCCCGGTGCTCTCCCCAGAGGAGGGTGCGGGTTCAGTGGCTGTCCTGTGAAGGGGTCACCGTCCCTGGGTTGTCAGACTCCTCAGTGCGTGTTAGAGCTTTATTCAGACCCAAGAAGATCACGCTTCTCGATAAGGTGTTCCTTGAGAAAAGATATACAGCTTTATAAAGTAGCAGGTGTTTTGTTCTTTGGGTTTTTGTTTTTTGTTTTTGCAGTAGAAATGTCTGATTTCAGCCTGCTGGCTGCTGCTTTCTTTTCTTCAGTATTTCCACCAGGTGAAAGAACTGGACAAAAGGGAGGGTTATGTCACTTGTTAATATGGCACATGACCCTGGACTGGTCTAGAAGCTTTATGATTGAGGTCGTCAGAAAGCAGTCTGAGTAGTGGAACGCACAGCTTTTTCTGAATACTGCTTGAGTTCAAATCCTAACCTGCCATTTGTTATGTATTGGCTGTATTACATGACACCTTGTCTCAGTTTATTCATTCCTATAATGGAGTGAAAATACCCGCCTCATGGAATTGTTTCAAGACAGACTTGCTGTGGCTAATCTTGAGTTTAAGACAGTGAGTTCCAAATAGTGAGTGACTAATGTTAGGCCACCACTCGACACAGACACTTTAGAAACACGAATATAAGAGTATAGGAAAGTTTATTAGAGCTCAGATATGAGGGCTGACCAAGTCAGAGAAACTAAGAAATCCCATACTACCGCCTCTACTGTCATTTTATTCTTTTTGCAGACTACCTTGTCTTAAATGCAGATTATCTAGAACAAAGCTAAGTCACAGAAGCAGAATATAGCAAGGTTAAGACATCCTGACAGATTTACATATGTCAAGTTTTGTTTCATCTGTTTTGACCAGGCTTTCTCTCCTTGGAGGGAGCTTATCTGCCTATGTTATCTGTCTATACCCATCCCCAAAAGCTCAGTGACACCCTAACCTACTGTAATGTTTTCTCCTGCAGCGCTTCTCAAGACACAGACACTGTCTAGGTCTCTTGCCACTTAACACTAGTAAATGTTAAATAATAGTGTGTTTCCATTTTACAGATGAGAAAATGAGTCTCAATAAAATTAAATAAACTAAGTTTGTTGAAGGTCACTGTACTAGGTAGTAATAAGGAAAGAAAGGAGATTAGGGAAAAGAGCCAAAGTTCCCAATTTGTAGCTTTCTATTTTAAGCACTCTAGGGGGAAAAGTGTTTTTTTAAATGTGTGGTAACTAAGGAAATTGAGATGTATAATTAATCTGTACTATCTATCACTTTCACAGAGTTGTGTTTCACTTACTTGGCTAGACTTACTTTGGTTACTTTGTCATTTTAGTAAATCTACTTGGCAGAAGTATCAGGGTATAATGGAGAGTGCTTTAGACTGAAAGTCATGAGAAGTGACTTATGATGGTAATTTCCCACTATGTACTTATATATCCTTGTTATTTTTCATCCTAATGAGCTATATTAGTTTATGACATTACTCAGTTCAAGTAGTTATATGCCCATAGTATGTATTCTAAACATCCATTTAGATAGTTAATAAGCTAAAGTTTTAGACTTTCAAAAATTCCCAAGTAACTATGGAACCTGATTGGATATAAAGTTTTATTCTAACTTTATTTCTAATACTAGAGCCTTATCACGTTTTCATTCTATAGAAATCGCATCAATTTTGTGAAACCCCTTCCTTATTTACTACAATTCAAAATTACTTATAAATTAGTGGAAATATCTACTATACATTTTTTTCATGACTTTCCCTTTGGTATTTTGGTGTAGAACCTCCCCATATGGGAACTGAAATGGGATTTTTAAAAAAAATTCTATTTTAGTTATTACTTATATTTTGCCTTCCTAGATACTCATCTATCTATAAATACTGTTCCCTAATCTTTTCTTCAAAGGGTGGGATGCTGTTTAAAGAGCTATGTGCAGTCGTAATTCCTGACTTCTGTTAGATACTCCAGTGCATATTAGAACATTGTGCAGACACAAGAATACCTTACCTTTTTTTTTGAGACTAGGTCTCGCTATTTTTGCCCATGGAACTGCAGGCTCACATTGCCCAGAGTACCACGGACTCAAGGAATCCCCAGCCTCAGCTTCCTGGTACCTGGGATTACAGGCGTGTGCCAGCATGCCCAGCTATTTTTTTTTGGAACTAGGTCTCCCAAGTGGGACTCGAACCACGATCCCTGGTCCCTGCCATGGCTTCCTAGGCTGCTTACAGGCTAGCGCCACCATGCCCAGCCAATACCTTACCTTTTTGGTAAGGTAGTCCATGGGAAAAGATAAACAGCTTTATGAAAAAGCAGGTTATTTCTCAATATAAATGTCTCATATTGACCAACTGGCTTCTTTTGCCCACCTTTCCTTTGTTATTATTTCCAGCAGAGAAGAGAACAAGGCAAAGGGGAGAATGAGTTATTTTTCAGCTGAAATTAATATGACTTACCATCTTCCTTCTAAATATCCTATTTTTAAAAATCTTTATTTTACCTCAAAGGCAAAGGAAGATATAGATGAGGCAGATACAGTAGCATAATAATTGCTAGTGCTGAATGATCAGGAACTTCATTATATTCTTTATATATGTTTTAGAATTTCATCACAAAAAGGTGGTATAAGATTAGCATTTTGCTCTCCAAATTTAATTTCAAAGACTTCTTGGTTAATTTCATGATTTGGGCGTGTTCTTGGTTTCATGAGTTTGAATTCTGTTCATTAGTTTCTTAAAGCATTAGTGTAAAAATCAATTTCTGTTTTCTGCACCTTTTTTCTAGTCAGATATTTATTTCCCATAGTGTAATTTCTTTTCATAAGTCACAACTTCTATTTGGAAGATGAGATACAAAGTTATCATTCACCACCCCCTCCCCCCTCCCCCCCTACACACCCATTTCCTTCAGTTTTCTCTTCAGGAATTGAGACGTACTAGAAATACAGTCTAGGTATTTGGTCCTCCAGTTCAATTTAGGCATACTATACAAGGAGGGGTGGTTCTTAGTATCTAATCAAATTTCCTAAAATACTCTACATGATCCAAAAGTTCCCCATAGTAGGTTTAGGAAGAAATCCTTGACAGGCAGATCAAATGCAATGGGGATTAGCCATTACAATAAATACAGGGTGGTATTTGATTCAGGAAAATCAGTGAGTGAAAGCTTACAACCATGTTGGCAAAATGGTGAAGGCTATTTGGTGGGTTACAGTCATAACAGAAAGTAGAATCAAATTTCAGAGACATTACTTTATGCCCTAGAAAAATGGGCAGAAGCTTGCCTGTACCTAGAGGAACTTTGTTACCCCACATAGTAACAAGGCATTTGTTCTGACTTATTATCCATTTTAGCAGAGAGGTTAGCTCCTTAAAGGGAAGAGTATAGTTACTTGGAATGCTGTCTGACACTTGGATAGCAAAGAGACTACCATGGTTGTAAACTCTGACTCCTAGGCTCCTTAAAAGTCCACTTTCAAAACAGGAGGATTGTTTTCCAGAACTGATTTTGTTTGTGAAACTAGAGAGAATTGTGCATTTTGTGGATTATGATACTGAGTTTCTTGGAGCAACAACCTTTGTTTCCATACAACTCATTGATAGTGGTTATTAGTGGTTGTGTGGGTTTGGCAAGCCTTTTTTAAAGACTTAGATCTGTTACTGAGGCAGATTTCCAGACCAACTCTTATCTGTGACTGAGTCTCAGCTAATGTGGTACTCCTATGAGGGAGCTACCAAAAATTATTTCACTTTTCTTTTTCTCCAGTGCAAAATAGTAAATGCTTTCTATTGTATTTACATTGTTTTTATTTTATTCATTCATTCATTCATTCATTCATTTTGATATCTAGGTATATCAGTTGTCACAATTTATTTATCTGGGGTTGAGTGGTTTCCTAGGATGTGGAATCGTCATTGCTAAAACTGGAAGTCCCAAATAAAGAATAATTGATACTGCTTCTGTAACTATCTAACATAGCATTGTTCTGTGTGTGCGCTGTGATTTATCTGGAGATTATTTGCAAAGAATACAACTGTGAGTTGAATGTTGTATCTAACTTAAAACTTTTGTTTTCTGTAAATATGAATCCATGCCAAAGTAGTTTTTTCTCTATACTAAATTGTCAGTAATTTAGAATAATTTTCACTAAAGGATTGATGTTTTAAATGTTGACAGGGTATTTTAGCTAAAATATATACATCATAGATTTCAAGTAGGATTGTGTTGTTATTTTAACTAGATTTTTGGTCAGTTCAAGAAGTTCTTTTGCAAGAACAAAATGTTTTCATTCATTAACCTAAAAGGCTGTTTAACGTTAAAGCCAACTTGCTTTCAATAAAGCCTGCTAAAGTAGCCCACTGGTGACTAAATTAATTGATTAAAAATACTTTCTTAAATATATTTTTTATAGCCATTTTAGTTTGGTAATGGCTTAAAATCCAGTGTGAACAAAGAATGTTAGGGCATTGGAAATAGCACTGACATTGGCCCATAGTTTTTCTCTGATTAAATGAAAGTGACACCAGTAGATTAGAATGAGACTAGGACAATTCACACTGCAATTGTGTTAGTTTAACTTTAACAATCTTTTAGCACTCTTGTTTAAATGTAGCTGACATACCATAATTACAAATCTACAAGCCTTGATTATAGAATTTTACATCATGAATCTGTGGGGAAATTGTATTGATTTTTTTTTTTTTATATAAGGCAAGCACCTTTCCCAAACTAATGCATCTTCCCACTTTTGTTTATGCCTATACCTCTGACATTCAACTATGTATGACTTAATAATAGGTATAGCAGGCATAAAATAACATAAAAGATAAGTAGAATTTCCATGTACTTAGTTAAATACATATGTTCCTATGTTATATTGACATATGATATGTACTGATTATATAGATAACATAAAAGTGAAAATATTGATGACATACTTTCGTAAACATAGAAATAGTCGCCCCCCCCCCATCCCACTTTAGCTTTAACTATTTGTACACCAACTGTATTTAAAATAATGATGGGTAGAAGTCGATGGACTATATATGAGAGAAGTTTAAAACCTTGCTCTATAAATTATACCTGTAAACTTTAGTGGCTTTGTCTTCTTTTCTCCTCTTCTCCCACATATACCTCTGGTTTGAATTAAGGTTAAGTTCACCCAGAATGACCAACAGCTTGGAATTTCTGCAGTGATGGTCAAAGGCAGTATTAAAATGCATTAGGTGATCCGGTCTTCACCTTCTGCCAAGTACCTGGTAAGCAGTGACTCTTAGGAGCTGTCCATCTGACAACCAGATGTTTCTTCAGGCTGGAGAGGGGAAAAGCAAGGCCTCTGATTTTCTAGTCATAAATTCCTGGATTTCCTAATGCAAGTGTGTTATTCTGCAAGTTGAATGTGGAAATGAAAGCTCTTTGGCCTCTTTTTGAGTGTAGAGATGGGAGTTTTCATTGCATTTTTTTGTTTGATAGCGAAATTTTGGAAATCTGTTATAAGCAAGGTTGAAAATTTTTAATAGTCTGCAGCTCAAAATATAAATGCTTCAATATGTGATCTGCTCTAGTTTTCCATTTCCAGTAATTTATAGAATAAGTTAAAAAGATGCTCTTTCACATGCCCAGAAAAAGCTGATATTTTAATAACATACGGTTAACTTACCCAAAGATCATGTATTACTAGCTTCACTCACAGCCTTCATCTTTGAGTCACCTGTTGTAGGTGTCATATACTCCACAAAATAAAAGTCTTTCCGTGAACAAATACATTAATGAAACCATACTGTATAAAATTTTTTGACCAATAAGCAGTAGGGAGGCACTAATCAATTATGATATTATAGCATATAGTTACTATGATTTATTCTTACTGATGGAGTTAAATAGGTGGACTCCCAGCTCCATTTACTACATACGTGATCATGAACAAGTTACTTAACCTATAATAGTCCCAATTTTCTTAGTTAAAATATAGGTTAATGAGAGGTTGTTTCTTTCTTGTATTGTTCTTAGAAGGATTAGGTAAGATAATTCTGTGAAGCACTTAACCCAAATGTCTGATATGTAGTTCAGTGTATATTACTGTTGTTAGCATCATCATAGTCATCATCCTGTAGAGATATAAGCTGTAGATAGAGAATATAAGCATGAGTATTTACTGGTCCCTGGAAGAGACCCTGAAACTTGCTTTGTTTTGAATTGTGATAAAAGCTTGCTATTTAGTTGCTTATCATGTCCACTAATTGACTGTGGAGGGAGAAGGGGAAAACGTGCAAACTCTGTTTTTGAGTAATTTCTGTCACTCTGTAATGGCTGTCGATTTCTATAAACTGCTAAAGTTGTGGGTTCCCTGCTTCCAAGCCCCGACAACAGCAAATATTGTTTCTATCAATGACCTTTCTTCTTTTTTTTTTTTTTTTTTTTTTTTTTTTTTTTTTGAGACTAGGTCTTGCTATTTTTGCCCTTGGAATCACAGGCTCACGTTGCCTGGGGTACCACAGACTCAAGCAATCCCCAGCCTCAGCTTCCCAGGTAACTGGGACTATAGGTGCGAGCCACCATGCCCCCCCTATTTTTTTTGAAACTAGGTCTTGCTATGTTGCCCCAGGCAGGACTCGAACTGCGATCCCTGGTTCCAGCCACAGCTTCCTAGACTGCCGCTTGCAGGCATGCCCCACTGTGCCCAGCCTGACCTTTCTGCTTTTAACATCTTAAGAAATGTGTGTCACTAACATTAATACAACGTACCATGCCCAGTTTTACTCTTACTGTACTTCCATTAAATTTATTGTAGGAGAGAGTTGTGAAATGAGTACATTTTTGAGAGCCTTTATACTAAAATTAATAAGTGATTCAGTCCAACTATCAGAAGACAATCCTGCAATTTTATTATTTTTCTTTTTTTATCTTTTTAATTTTTTTCAAGGGTATTTTTTTAAATTCAACACACACATATATATATATTACATCATTGTATTCCCCAGGGTTCTCCCACCACCATATCAGCCATGAACTGTCATTTAGATCTTTTGTGCTCATCCTTTTACTGATTTCCCCCTCCCCCTCACTAGCTGTGTGTTTTAATTCAGTTGTTAGCTTGTTTTGACTTTTTTTTTTGACCTTTTGTTTGTTTTCCCTATGTCCTGTCTTTTTCTTTCTGACTTTTTCTGCTAACATTATTCCTTCTAGGTCCATCCATGTTATCACAAGTACATCTTATTTGTCTTTTTGATTGCTGAATAATAGTCCATTGTGTAAATATACCATAACTTTTTCATCCACTTGTCAGTTTTGGGACATTTGGGTTATTTCCATATCCTGGCTATTGTAAATAGTACTGCAGTAAACACATTCCTACAGTTTTAATGCTATATTATAGTTATTTCCAAAGTTTCCTTAATGTTTTATTTTTAATCAAGTTGTTCTTTGTTACTATTGTTTTGATTCTTATACTTATATAGCCTTAGTATTGTTGTACTCTAACTCAGGGTTTGTCTGTAAAGGTTTTTGGAATAAGGAGACATCTACTTATTTTCTCACTGAATGATTCATAGTTTCTGAACAGTACTAAGTGGTATGCTTTTAGTATGGCATTCATTGCCTGAATACCTGTGTACTATGAAACTCAGGAAGACCCTATATGTCTACTGAAATGTGTTTCACCTTAAGTTACTGGTACAATAGATTGTTTTGAACTCCAAATCTAGTATGCTGAATTGTAAAGATTCTGCATTATAGTGGAATACTTGAAAATTGTCTTAAGAACAACCATTTCTCATCTTTTTTTAGGTACCAGAGGGGTGGTATTCATAATGCAGTGCTTTTCATAAAATATGAATTTAGTATGTTTTTCAGTTGAGTCAAGGAATGAAAGAAACGAGACAATACTTCATTTATAGAGGGGGAGTAGTTCTAGACCTGGAAATAGAAGTTTGGTTTATAACTGAAGGTGAGTGACTGAAGTGGGGACAGTTTGATGAATACTCTAGACACCACAGGAGCAACAGAATAGCTGTTAAGTAATCACAATGCTCAGTAAAAGACATTTTTTTTGATATTTCACTAGAAAAATTGAAAGATATGAAAATACATTTACTCAAGATTTGATTATTAAGCTTCAATTAAAATCATGCCATTTTCAGCAACATGGATGGAGCTGGAAGGGCTAACTGAAATTAGACACATATGGTCTTTACTTATATGAGGAATATAAATAAATTAAACAAAAGGACAAGAAATAGTCAGTACTGACAAGCTAACTATAGACCTGAAGCACAGAGTGTGGAGGGGGACCAAGAAAGGGGAGGGATAAAGAACACAAGTGAAACTGGTGACTATTCCCACAGGTAATATGGAGGAGAGCTATTTTTTACATTGTGTAAAAAAAAAAAAAAGAACATATATCTATACAATAAAAATATAATTTAAAAATATTTCATAGTTAGACTGTCTCTCTTTAGTTATTAAGTAAGTAGGTGCCCTCATTTCAGGTATTTTAAAAATAGTAGCAATACAGGTTAAATTGAAATCTCATACTGGGCAGTAGGTGATACTGCAGGAAATTTTGAATAAAAAAGTTTTGGGTCCAGTCCTTAAGAAACTTGCACTCTAAATTAGGCAATGTATAAATAGATGTATCTGAACATTCTTAAGATCATAAAATACTATTTGATATAAATTCCCAGTCTCCAGCTCCTGAAGTTTACACTTATTTTCAAGTATTGAATAAGTGTTCATATTTTGTATCCTCTGCTTTCAAACTCCACCTGTCACCAAACTAATTAGATTCCCAAAGTTTTTTTGAACTTTGAACTCAACCTAAGCACATTTGAAGCACATTTACAAGCACATTTGAAGTATCCCTTTCTAGGCCTGTTCCTCTCCCTTTGCCTATAAGTAATTATTCTGAATTTGATCTCTATCCCTTCATGTGTATTTTTAAGCTTTAAATTCTGTACAGCTATATATAACCCATATTGTTCTGTATGCTTAACTTTATATGCCTTATATAACATTCAGTATATATGGAAGAATACACAGGATTACATTGGTTGTCTAGTGGAATAGAAGATAGAAGGCAGGACCAGGCATGGTGGCTCGTGACTGTAACCTTCAGCCTGTGAAGCGACCGGGGCTAGGGATCACAGTTCGAGTGCCACCTGGGGCCTGTAGCGAGATCTAGTTCCAAAAAAATAGCTGGGCTTGGTGGTGCATGCCTGTAATCCCAGCTGCCTGGGAAGCTAAGGCTGGGGATTGCTTGAGTTTGTGGTACCCCGGGCAACGTGAGCCTGCGGTTCCACAGGCAGAAATAGCGAGACCTAGTCTCAAAACAAACAAACAAACAAACAAACAAAAAAAAAACAAAGAAGATAGAAGGCAGGGATGGGAGAAAATTCTTACAGTTTTGAATCATGTATTACCAATCACAGTACAAACTAAACATCTTAAAGTTGTAAATAGTGTATTGGAATCCAACTTTTCTTCTGTCATATCATTGATTTACTGTGTTTCAACTTGAAACATACAGTTCTAACTCATTCTCATGTGGATATGCAAGGGTTGTTGTTTTCATTTTTATGGATATGATGGATAAATGTATTTTTCCTATCCAGTTTTTCATTTTTACAAATGGTGCTTCTTTGTACTTTGTTAAATGTGACTTTTAATGCCACAGTGTATGTATTTTTATGGAAAAATAGCCCCAGATAAATACTGATTCATCGAGCTAAACTGAAGTTTTTCATAAGTTTTTTTTTCATCATAGCAGGGATGAATATTACTACAAGCTTTTAAAAATAGAATAATATAGAGTTAATAAGAATGAAGAATTTAAGATGTATATAAGAAGTGGAACCACATTGATTGTCCCAGCAGTATATTCCTGTTTGGGTCTTAGTTGTATGGAATTGAAATAATCGTAATCCTTGCTATGCCACATGCTCACCGTTGTTGGTTCATGCACAGTTTATGCTTGAAATGTTTCATTCCTGTATTTATTGCCTTTTAAATTATATAATATGAACCCATCATCTAACACAAGAACTAAAATAGGGATAATACCTAAAATTTTTTCATCTTCCTTCCATCTGAGGTAGCTACTGTTTTTAATCTTGTGATTAGTATTGTCTTTATTTTATATAATTTTATCACTTGTGTGTATCACTATATTGTTTAGCTATTTTTCACTTTGTAAGAAGAGTATCTTTTGGGACTTCCCTTCTCTCTCCTGTTCTGCTCCATCTCTTCCTCCCTTACCTCCACTTCTCTGCTTGAGGGTCAGGCTTCTCCATTTGTATATGTTGAGGGTCTGATCCTTTTCATGAGAAGTAGGAAAGACTGCTGTCTTCCCTCTACCCTCTTCCTCACCTCTTATACTTTTTTGTCTAGGTCAGTGGTACTTTCACTAGGGGAATGGAAAAGAGAAGAGGATGAGGAAGGACGGACAGCAAGTTCTCACACTCTCTTGTAGCTGCCCCTACGTTCTACCTTCTGAAGAGTAATGGAGTAGCTATTCCTTTGAAAAGGGTGCCAATAAATTAGAAGGTATTCTTATATCCAAACTGAAATTCTGAATTTTTTTACCTTATTAGAAACATGGTTATACATGTTATAACTATGTTTAGTTATACTTAGTATTCTGTTCAAATCATTTATGGATACTTAAAATATGGCTAGTCTTTTTTGTGGGATAGCTTATGAAGCTTAAATCAAGTATAGCTTTTTTCTTAAGCCAAGTATATAGCTTTTTTTATATGTGGATCCCTAGAAACCTTGTTATAATAAACGTCTTTGCAGTGTAAAGGAGGACCAGGTTGGAGAATGCTTGAATTATTGTGTGATAACTTGGTTTTAAGTTTTTTTCTATCTCTTGCTTGCATGTAATATTGTCAACCATTAGTGTGTTCCTTACGTTCCTGCTTCTAATAACTTTTGCTTACATTTGTCACTGATTCTTTTGCTATTTTGAATCTATTTTATGGGAACTCAGACTTTTTTTTAAACTTATTTCTATATAGGGATGTAAAAATTGAAGTTGTTAGAAGTCTGTTATCTGATTTTTATTTTACTTACACTCTCTTTGGCTGCGATGACACTGCATTAATCTCAACTAGGATATAAACTCCATGAAGTCAGGGGTATAATCCCAAAATATACTTTTGGTAAATATTATAAAATGAATGAATTTGTTCTGTAACAATTTAAGTTCCTTCAGAACTAAAGTGAGTGTCTTACTCTCCATCTACCTTCAATATATTTGAAAACAGAACATCTTTAAGATGTTTAATATAATGTTTAATATAAGACATGGTACAAAATTTCAAAGGTACAAAAAGGTAAACAGTGAAACATGACTCATCTACTCCTTTTTGGTCAGCCAACTAGTTTTACCCCCTTTGAGCCAGCATCTTAATTTTGTGTGCATTTCTGTCCATCTTTCTAAAGACTGTGCATGCACATATATTTGCATTTATGATTTTTGGAAACAACATGGTGATCGAATAACCTTGATTCCTTATAATGGGTGCAAAATAGTCTTGTATATGGACAGACCACATTTTTAAAAGCCAGTTTTCTGCTGATGGAACTCTTATTTCCAGTATTTTATTTTGGAAAATACTGCAGTGAATTTCCTGTGTTGTTTTACAAATATGCTGGTATAGCTGTAGAATAAATTCTTTTGGGAAACTAGACATGAAAACCTGCAGTTATGATATGTTTTGAGTGGAATTTCTGGTGTGGGGGAATTTTAGAAACTATGTTTCTAATAAGGAAATGACAATTTTTTTCTGTTTTCCTAAATTCTTTGAGTGGAAAGCTATGAATTAGACCTATAAAAGACAGAGAAACAAGACATTTGAGTGACTCAGAGGTGGTTATAACTTGATATTATCTAATATCAAGGAATAATAAATTTGTAGGGAAGTGATATGACAAAAGACTGATATTCTGGGAAATTGTGGGTAAAAAAATTTGTGGGGCAACTAATGGAAAATAAAGCTAGTTAGCAGAGTTATATAAACTCCTCTGGTGTCAGAGAGGGAAGGTAAGACACAAGTTCATGTCTTGCTATTAGGTAAATAGAGGAGAATAAATAACATCTTGTATTGCTTTTAGGTTAAAATTATCCTTTTACAGAGTGGCATATTCTGCTACCCTTCACTGAGTCACATGATTATACTTGATTTAAATTTTGAGAGATACTGGCAAGTTGCCATTCAAGGAGAGTTTTATGTTTATACTTACCGTATAGATTTTAATATAGAATATTGTTCACTTGCAGTTTAATATCCTTTTGGTCTAATAAGAGTTAAGCTGTGTGCTTGGAAATGCCCAAGTATTTTTAACTTCTTGGTTTTTTTTGTTTGTTTGTTTGGTTTTTTTTTTTTGAGACTAGTTCTCCCAGTGTTGCTAGGGGAACCATGGACTCAAGCAATCCCCAGCCTCAACTTCCCAGGTAGCTGGGGTTACAGGCGTGTGCCACCACACCTAGCTAGTTTTTGAGACTAGGTCTCACTAAGTTGCCCTGGAATGGTCTCGAACCCACAGACACAGGTGATTCCTAGTCTTGGCCTCCCCTCCTAGGATGGGATTAAAGGCACATATCACTGTGCCTGGCCCCTTTTCTCTCTCTTTTTTTAGCTTTTTAAAGAAAGTACTTTTCACATCCTTGAAAGTACTATTCACATCAATGAACAAATGAGGCATGTAGGTATGTTAAATAATTTAAATTAATTTCACTTCTGGATATAGTCCTAATGGGAGAAAATCTTTTCCTTTTGAAACACTAAACAGAGCTAATTTAGAGATGGTCTCTTTCCTGCCCACTGCCACTCCCCTCCCTTCTTACCCTCTCTTCCAGCCATATAAAACAGGTACATAATTTGCTCAAGATTACCCAGGTAATTAATGGTAAGGCCAGTCCTGGCACACTTTGTAATATTACATTGCATATGTCATTTCACAACTGTGAATTCTTCAGAATGACATTTTTGTTCTAAATAATTATATTTTTTTAAGTTAAATTTTATTCACTTCATTTTGATAAGTCATTCAGTTTTACTATTTGAATTTTGATAAGTCATTATTCATTTTTACTATTTGAATTTCAGTTTTTAAGTAATTTTTTAATACCAGAGAATAATCATTGGTAGTGCTAGAACCTAATTAGTTTGATAAACATGTCAGTTTTACCTTTGTGAAGACTGATTTTATATTCAGTTCTGCATCAGTTACCTTACTTAAGAGAGCACATAAATTTCTTTGGTTCCCAAGAAGATTCATTTTGACTTTGCTCTTTGGAGGAATTTTAGAGACTGCTTTCATATTCTTGAAAATGATAATATAAAAAAACAGATTGATTGTATAGATGTGCTGCAAAAATTTTAACTTTTGTATGAATTCCTAAAAGAAAATATTTTTCTAATAAAAATCTTAAAACTCTAAAATGTACCGTAAATCTGAACTTTATATCCAGAAACTACTGCCAATTAATCTATCTGACCATAGACTAAGGAAACAAACAAAACAAAAAAACTTCAAAAGACCAATAGCACCTCGCTAGCACGTTGCTAATAAGGACTAATAGGTACTTAAACTGATGAAAGTGATTCAGACAACAACATATTAACCCCCTACTGTGCCCTGTTTTAAGCTGTTAATAGACATTAGCTTTTTAAAGAAAGACTAACACTTTTATATTCCTTTTCTAAGTTTTTGATACAGTAATGAACTAGTAGTATTGCCTCTTGCTGCATTTGATTTTTAAAGCTCGGTGCATCTTCTAGAATACTACTGAGAAATATTAATTATTCTGAAAATTTAAATGCCATGTGATCTTTATAAAATTGTAATATAATGAGATCATTTTGATTACTCAAATTTTTTTTTTTTTTTTTTTTAAAGACTACATCTTGTTATTTTTGCCTGTGGAACTGCAAGCTTTTGTTGCCCGGGGCGGGGGGCCACAGACTCAAGCAAGTCCCAACTTCAGCTTCCCAGGTATCTGAGATTACAGGCGTGCGCCACCACACCCAGCTTTTTTTTTTGGAACTAGGTCTCGCTACTTGGCCCCACGCAGGACTCGAACCGCGATCCCTAGCCCCGACCGCTTCATAGGCTGAAGCTGACAGGCACGAGCCACCGTGCCCAGATTACTCAAATTTTTTTGAGTAATTTTTTTGTGGAAGTTATATGGGCTAAATGCTAATAAAGATTTTACTGACAAAGATTGTTAATGTAATGAAAATTAGGGAGTTATACTGAGGCCATAATTTTTTCAGAATTTTTCCAGTAGTGGTATATTGATGATTGTAAGGATTATAAGTCATTGTTTTTATTTATTTTTATTCTTTAAATCACAACCTTGGTAAATGGTTTTTGGGATACCTCCCCCTCTGTCTGTTGCCCCCACTGTTCACTCAACAGACAGAGTTGCTGTTGTTTGCATGTCTTTGTTGTTTGCATGTCTGTGTTAAGTCCATTAGTCTCTTTCTTGTGGCAGTGTCCTTTCATTGGGTGAGGGACTGTGTTCTTGGGACCAGGTGAAACATGCTGGTAGGTTTTCAGTGTTAACCTTGCTTTGGGCAGCCAAGTCTATATTTATTTGTGGTCTGTCCATGTTTTGCTTTACAGGCTAGCTTCTCCCATCCCTTCTCTGTGTTGTTTTGCTGCTTTACCTTATGGTTCTGGCATCAGGTTTAGGGGGTCACCCCCAGCCAGTGTCGGTGAAAAAGTTTCTATGGATACAGGCATCTGTGAATAGCCATTGTAGATCATCTCCTCTGCCTCAGTTTGCAGCTTTGCTTGTGGGGCCGATGCCCCCAGTCTTTGGCCTTCCTCTCCTCTCCCGTGGTGTGGGGAGGGGTGCCTTGCTGTCCTAGAAGGCATCTCAGAAATGAAGTCTTGACTTTTCCAGATCCTGTGAGCACATAGGTGCACATTTGTGACATCATGCTTCCATAGTTGTTTCTCCAGTCTCGCATGCCCTGGTTCTCTCAATTGTCCATCTCCTGTGTCCAACTCAGACTTGTGGGCTGGATTTTTACCTGGTCCCTCATCTGTTCTATGATGGGGTCTGTATTATTTATTTTCTTCCTCCTTCTGAAGATTAGCTGGAGTGACGGTGCAATGGAAGGGGCATCCCCCACCCCACCTACAGGCCCTCCTGCAAGCCAGTACCTCTCTGCGTGAGGATGGGACCCTTTTGGCAAGGCAGGTGCAGTCCCAAGCCGCCTTGGATTAGGAGCTTGGCCAGACCATGCCTCAGCCTATCTGAGCTGCAGATGGCTGCCCCGTGCAACCATCCACTGGTGGATGGGGCTAAAACCCCACCTGGGCCCTCCTCCCAAGTTCTCTGGGTGCGGGGGACCTACCCAGAATTCCTTGCTGCCTTGGCTTCCTGCTGGGCAAAGGAGCTCCAATGGCCCAGGATCCCACCTATGCAGGCAGCCCTGTGGCTGCCTGCTGGTGGGCAGGGTTTTGAATTTAATTCTTAAAGATTTAGCTTGTAAATATATAAATTTCCAGCCAAGTAGGACATTAAATGATTCAGGAGGATTTTTAAAAATATTCTAAGTAAACTGTGCTCACCACAGGTTAGAAAGGTAATGTAACTTTTGCTTAGGTACACTGCTTTTCTATTACTTCTCAAAAGATGTTAAGTAGTTTTTGGATGTTTAATGTTTCACAGTGAGTTCTCACTGAACACTGTTCATCTTTTGTTAGAAACTGCTGCTTTTAGCAAATGACATAAAGCAAAGTCATTTGAGCAGTCATTTCCTTCAAATAAACCTGGATTTGTTTTTTCTTCATCAACTTCATCAACTTTGTAACAAAATGATGTCAGTGGGACAGTGTTACTCAAGAACCTGCTGTATAAAGATAATAGAAATTGAATTAGTTTTTGAAGGCAATTTTATCTTGAAAAAACTGATTCCATGGCACAGAGTAAATGTTGAAAAATATATTGACTAGTCAGTTAAGTAATTGACCAAGCTAAATAATGTATGTGCTTTGGATAAATTATGACTGTACAAAAAATTGGAAGCATTGGTAATTATTTGTTATTATTTATTTTATATTAATTAATTTATCTAAGCAATTAGATCTCACTATGTTGCCCCAGGGTTATCTTGAACCTGTGAACTCAAGTGATTCCCAGCCTCAGTCTCCCAGATAACGAATTACAGGTGTGCACCACCATGCCTGGCATAGCATTGGTAGTTTTTTAAAGTAAAAGCATAAACACAGTACCTTATTTGTGGTTCAGATAGTACCTTTTTGGTGACCACAGAAATGAATGGTATATACGTAAAGTATATTTCTATTATTTCTCATGTCTATTCAAAATCAAGGGCAAAAATGAAACAATACTCATGTGAGATTGCTTTGTACATGTGAGATTGCTTCGTGGACTTGTGATTATTTGTGGACTTGTGATTACTTGTGGACTTACAAGATTAAATATGAGTCGGTTTATACATTATTGAAGTTATTAACCTTTTGATTAAGATCAAGTGAATATTACACTAGTCAGTCTTTTATCTTGGAATGGATGCTTTCTATTAAGCATCTATTAAAGCATCTATTAAAACAAGGTTAATCTTTACATATCTTTGTACTGTTGAATTATTTAATATCCTCCTTGGCTGGAATTTTGTTTTCATGTGTTAGAAATAATTTAAATTAGTGTTGAGTGGCAAGTTTGGGATGTTTCTAATGACTGAAATTCCCTGTTGAAAACCAAAGGACAAAAACAGTTCGCTCTTCATATCCAGGTTTTACTGTCACTGCAAAAGAAGTGACCAGTTAATTTGAAGACATCAACAACCAGTGCCCAGCAATAAATATATAGAAGTTCATCTCTCTTAGAGTTTTAAATATTTACCACAAGCCCTGAAAAATTCCCCCTTTACTTTCCATGCCCAAAATACTTCCCAGTAGCAGAGTTGAACATCTTTGGTGAGAGAAAATATGAGATACTGAGTATATTTCTCTGTCAACTAGTAGTATTACTACCAGTCTTTACTGTGATACATTTTCTCAGGCCTGAGGATTCCTTCATTGGATTTATTTCAGCGGCTATTTATTGAAATGTCTGTGTAAGACACCATTCACTAGAATTTTCAGTTTCTGCTGATCTATGTACACCATCACCAGTTCCTTCATAAGTTCTTTTTAGCACATAATACATGATGTATCCTAACTTAGCATTCCTTAATATCACAATTGTATACATTGTAAAAATTTAGTCTCTTTTTGATGGGTAAAATTAGGAAATCAGTGATAATTTCATTTAAATACTGTGTTGCTACATTTGGTACAAGTGTGATATAAATTAATTTTAATAGCAAAGATAGTATTACAAATGTCAGATATTACAGCACCACTCTGAATTACAAATAAGTATTATATAAAGTACTGCTTTGAAACCAATGAGTGATTTAAAAAACAGGTCTCGCTATTTTTGCCTGTGGAACCAGAGGCTCACGTTGCCCAGGGTACCACGGAGTCAAGTAATCCCCAGCCTCAGCTTCTCAGGTAGGTGGGATTACAGACATATGCCACCATGCCCAGCTATTTTTTTGAAACTAGGTCTCGCTATGTTGCCCTGGGTGGGACTCAAACCGTGATCCCTGGCCTACACTGCCGCTTACAGGCATCATATATCATTTTTATAATTGCTGAATAACTAATGTTTTCTGTTTCTAACATTTCTTCTCATCTCCTCTTTCCCTACCTTAGCTTCCATTAACTTATTTAGGTAACATAAAATGGTGTGTTAACAGCAATGTTGATATAAACTTTCCCATGTACCATACGTTAATTGAGCACTTAATGTGTGTCATTTAACCCACACAGTTCTCACATGTAATAGTTGTAATGATCCCCATTTACACATGAAGAGATTGAGTTTAAGTAATTTGCCCAAAAATACACAGCTAGAAAGTGGTAGAGCCAAGAAGAGAACACCTGAGTTAACACCTGTGCACCAAATGATAGCTGTTTAGTTTGATAAACTTAAAAAAGGAACAAGATCGACTGTGAGGACATTGAATGTAGAAAGATGAGTAAAACATTCTGTTTTCTAAGAGCTTATGGGCTACCTGTAAAGAATGATTTTTTTTTTTACCCATGGTTTTTCTAACATTTAGAACTTAATTTTTTGGGGGAGAGCAGGGTGCAGAGGGGAAGCTGCTTTGGGGGAATTTTAATAATTTTGGCTAATGCAGATATTAAGAGACTTTTATAAAAGAACAAAAATAAAGCTCACAACCAAATTGAAGTACACAACTCCAGGTGGGGGGGAGGGACAGGAGGAATGATCAGGGAGGGTGGGGGGATGAATCCCAGGAACTACAAAGATGTGAAATTTATATTTAAATAAATTATTTGATGTTAAAAAAAATAAAGAAGACAACAAAGAAAAAAAATAAAATAGTGATACAAAAAAAAGTACAAAGATACTAAGTGGCAAAATAGATTCCACAATCTAGATTTAAATTTAGTTCATGCCTTTAGTGATTATTTGCTATTCTTAAGGCATTAACTTTTCACATTGACATTTGTCTTTCCTAGCAAGTCTTTTAAGTCTAAAGGTGTGATAAAATACCTTGATTCTATAGTTGATGATGAAATCTTTAAGAATCTGATTATTACAGATTTCAGCCCAATTAAGAATTTTCCTGGCCATTATTAATGTTGATAGACGATGACTTGGAAGTAGGCAGAAACATACTACACATTTTGTTGAGGGATATGTTCTAAGAACTTTTCTGGTTCCCAGATTTACAAATAATTTACTTAGATCCTTTTACTTAGCTGTTATTTCTTACTATCCTGTTACTTACTATCACTAGGAATTAACTTTTTTGTTTTTTTTTCCCTAAAACAAAATGAATGTTTGTATTTTAATTCATTTTTAGAGTTATATCACATATAGAACAAAAGAAAGAATTAGAAAAACCACATTGAGGTTGTATGCTGAACAGTTGTCAGACTTACCATATTGGTGATTTGTTCCTCAATACCATGTTGCCATCATAGCTCAAAAGCATCTGAATTTTATTTCAGCATAATTTAAATTCCATTACATGAACATTTTCAGATTATCTACTTAGAGTTAGGTCCTCAAATCTTAAGTCTCTGAATGTCCTCTGAAATCTAAGACCATTATGGGGGAATGGGGTGATCATTGAGGGACTTTTACAAAAGTTATTTACTTTTTTCAGAATCTGGTTTCCAGCTTACCTAAGTTTTGGTTAGAGAGTTTTAGAATCATTATTCATAAGTAAAATAACTTAAAATTTTTCCTATACTTTTTGCCTTTTGTTCAGTGTAGAAGAAGGGAAATGATGAAAGAGACATGTAGAAGGAAGGGACGTAAAATTAAAAAGGAGAGAACGGGAAGTAGAAAGGAGTAAATATTATTTACTTTAGGCTGTAGCTTCTGTGACGCTGCAGATCTACCCACTAAAGGATTAAGCTCCTTGCAGAACTTACTTTATTAGAGACTAGAAACATACTTTATTCTCTTTGTAATCTTCAGATTGCCTAGGATTGTACTTTGAACTTAGTGTTATTAAGGAAATGTTTCTTAACTGGCTGATGAATCAGTGCTTGCTATTCTTCAAGAATTCTAATCCTTAAATTATTAGAGAAAGCACTCTGATTGGGATAACTAGAGTGACCTCTCAGCATAGGAAGTATTTTCTGAACTGGATCAGCAGCAGTCTGAGGGGTAGGTGAAATTTAGTAAGAACCAAGTCAAGACACAAGACAGTTTTCCTACTTTTTGTTTTTTGAAGTTGGTAAACAGACAGCTTTTGACTAAAAACTGTCCTCCAGGCTGTTTCTAAACAGGCAGTTTTAACCTAAATACCCACTGACAGAGCATTGAGCTAAGAAAATGTAGTGTATATCTATACAATGAAATACTATTTAGCTATAAAATAAAAGGAACTCTTTTTTTTGTCATTTGTGATAACGTGAGTGAAACTGCTAAAGAAGTAAGTCAGGAGAAAAACAAATCCTGGATGATTCACACAAATGTGGAATATATAGAGAGGAAAAACCAAGCTGACAAAACTAGACCAAAACAAACCCTAGAAATATGACTATAGAATTAAGCTATCTAGAGGGGAGGGGAAGTTGGGATAGGAGCACATGGGAAAGGGGGTCCAATAGCCTAGACATCTTTCCTTATCAACTTTCCCTTCCTAGTTCCTTACGAAACTAAGATTATTCATAATATTTTCAGCCTTTATCTTAATTTATTAGCAGCAGTTGATATGTCTTCCCTCTTCTTCTTTGCCCTTCTGATTCTTTATGCATCAAATCCTAACTCTTCCAAATCAAATCCTAAGGCTTTCTTGGGAAAGTCTTCCATAACCATCCTCTCCCAACTCCCATTTAATGTGGCTGCTATAAAAGACAAGTATTCTCCCTCCCAGAGATTAATGTGTCACTGACTCAGTTGTGATTTTGGGATGCATTCTAGATTTCAGTATTATATTTTTATTTTGGATAACTGACTCTCTGTAAATCTGTCTATTATCTGTTTTTAAGGGCCTCAGGAACATTTTAAATGACACTGTATTCCAAAAGAAGAAAAACATGAGATAGGAACTTAACTATTAGTCAGAAACATACTTCTAAGGGAAGAATTAAAGTATAGTTTCTGCTTCTTGGTTTTATTAACAATGCAGATAACTTTAAGCTTAAATTTAACTGTTTCTGTGGGACTCTTGGCTTTTAAATATTGAAACACTGGTCTCAGTAATTATATTTCCCTGGGGTGGAGTGGATAGGCAGGAAGAAGTGATCCAACCAGTGTATTACAGACTTTTGATAAAAGAAATTTATTTTATATCATGAAACACTGCACTAGTACATATGCACATACAGCATGAAACTAAAGTTTAATGAAATATTCCTATTTTTACTACTACTTAAGATGCACTCTGCTTTTCCCAGTTCCATTCCGTCTCTCCCATTAAAATGATGCTGATCACTGAATTGATTTCAGGAGTCATGGTTGCAATCCAGACTACTGGATTACAACCAGTCATTTGGAAACATTCCTATAGAAGTAGTTGGTGACTAGAATCTATTTTCAAACTGGCCAGTTCAGCAAGTGGAATGGGAAGGACATGACTGTTGTTGAGTACCTGTTTTGTATGCAGCATTGAACCAGTCTCTCTCTACTTTATATTCACTGCTGTACTGTACTACTCAGTCTACTTTATATTCAGTGCTGTACTGTAGAATAGTTAAGTCTTCCTGTGTAACATGGGGAAATGGGCTCAGAGAGGCTCTGAGGGTCATGTAAGTAGCAAATGTCAGAGCTAAGATGGGAACCTATGCAGACTAGTCTACCAAAGTCGAAAACCCATGCTTTTTTACCTTATCACTGTCTCCCAATTAAGTAACACTGCAATATATATGCTAAACTTAGAAAGGAATTAGTGACATTTAAGTGTCTTCAAAATTTTATAGTGAAAAATAACAATAAAAAGCTCCATTAAATGTGAGTTGAAACAGGCATAAACATTGACAAACAGTTAAATAGTGATAGATTATATTGGCTTTCCAGAGAGCTTAAGTTCTTCATGCCTCTGCTCATCCAAGAGGTAGAGGTAATAGCCTTAAGGCTGAGATATATGGGGTTTCCTTGTTGGTTAGGTAAATGAAATGCTCAGAGACTTTACCACTGCACCAGAGCAGATAATAAGGCAATTAGAACTGTTAACTTGATGAAACACCAGACTGGGATGAATTATATCATGAATTGCAAAGAAACAAGAAATTTTACAGCAACTTTAGAGACCCAAGATGAAAGATATATCAGTAAATTGAAGTGGAATGGATAGTTAAATTTAAAGTGCTAGACTTATTGACCTGAAAAACTCAACTAAGCATTATAGTGCCAGTCTTAGAATATTTTTATCAGCTTTGTAAGTAAATAGGAAAAAAATTATGCTAATAGTTTAATTACTACTCTTTAATAAAGAGAAAAAACTGTTTCTAATTTTTGAGCTGCACATACTCTAAGAATCAAGTCCAATGCCTTTATTTTACCGGTGATGAACCTGAGACCTAGAAAACTTAAACAGCTTACCCAAGATCATCACATTGCAAAGTAGTCAAGCATTAGAGCTAATACCCAGGTTACCTGGTATTCTATTGGCTTAATTTTCATTTGATATGTGTAGAAGCATTGATAAATGACTTTATCTACCAGCTAATTTATAGAATATTGTACCTTCTTTAAAATTCCTATCACATTGCCAGCAGATAATGCACTGTTTGCCAAAGGTAGTTGGGAAGCAGTCACTGATGACTAGTTAGTGTATCATGTTTCAGTAAGAAGTGGGCTGCCTGCTCTTTTTTTTTTTTTTTTTAAAGCAAATGCTTTTGGTGATATCTTCAATCTAAGAATGAGCATTTTCATATTTTGTGTCAAAAACTGAAGAACAGCTGTGACTGTTGGTTTAGATAGGTAGCAGGGAAACAATTCAATTATAAGTTTTGTGTTTTTTTCCAGAAGTTTTTAGGATGTTACTCATTTTCTGAAAATTCTAAGTTCCAGAAACCATTTATTTTAAGCAGACAGATAAATTCCATTAATAGAGATATTAAAGGTTTGATGTCTGATATCCGTCATCGGTATGATTTATACAGATTGAATATTAAGTGAGGTAGTATTTGTGTAAGCAATTCAGCTGTAAAGCATTATATACACATTATTGTCAAGATACACTATTTGGGGAGAATGCTTTAGGAGAGTTAAAATTATGCTGTGTGAGTTGAGGAAGTCTTCCTATAAAAGACATTTCAGATAGGTTTTTTTTTTAAGCTGAAAGAGACAAGTTTATTTTAAAAAGATAAATTAGTAGATAACAGATAAAAGCATGAAGACTGTCAGATCTTGAAAGAGTAGTAGAGATGAGGGCCTTGAACGAGGGTCTCAGAGTTACTGCTTCTTAGCGAAAGAAATAAGATACACATCTCTAGAGCTCATTTAGGAAGTGATGGAAAGTAGGATATTAGGGAACATAGCATGGACGTTAAGACAGAAGTGTAGAAAACATGGAGAGTATAAAGAGAAATTTTCCAGGGGCCTTATAATATGCTTTTGAGAAATTTGGAATTTAGTGTTATTATTTCTATTTGGTTAAAGCAGGGTTTTCTAGTGACCATTTGAAGTATACACATTGTAAAAGTAAAGAAAACCGTTGTTTCTTAGTGTTTGATAAATTTCCTACTTAGGTTTAACTTAGTCAACTTGATTTTTTATTAACTATGTCTAGTTAAACGCTTTAAAGTACAACAGTCAGTGTTTGTTGAAAATCAGTGAATGTCTGCTTAGGGAATTTCTTTAGGTGGAGGTGATCCTGTCTTGTTTCAAATGTAAACCTATTAGGACATATAAAACTGGTCTGCTGTTTGTCAGTCGCTAATAAAACTATTTAGAATGCATGTGAAGTATGTATAAAATAATAGTAAACAATAGGCATACATGTAAAGGACAAATAAACTTAAATGCTTTTGTATGTTTACTTCCTAATAGAGTAGAATTATAAAATTAATATTCAATGCAAGAGAAGCTCTGATACCCAGTTTTCACTAAAAGAATTAATACTATTTTAGGAAAATTATATTCAATAAAAAGTTAAAATAAATACAGTGAATTAGTTGTGAATGAATCTAAAACCTAGGGGTTGAATCATACTAAAGGTTATGATGGCATTCTACTGTGGTGATCTGCTTGGTGTTTATAGATGTTATATTAAATACAATTTTATTTAAATTGTATTCATTATCTGGACTAAGATGTATAGGAAAATCCACAAAGGAGGCAAAATTTGGATGGTAATTAGAACAGAACTGAGAAGAGCTAGAGTGAGCATGAGGCATGATAGATGAATACAATGACATTTCCTTTGAAACATTAATTCTCTTGAAGAAAAACTGGAATAGAATAAATATGTTAAAAATATTTTGTTCCTGATTTGGCATTCACTAATTGGAGTGAAAATTTAGTGCCCCAGCTAAGAGCTTATCTTTTCATGTTGTATCCAGGATATCAGTAAACCAGAATCTCTTAATAATTTGTAAAATCTATATATATTGATTTCATAGGACATAGACATCCATTGATTATAGGGAAAGTTTTAAGATTGAAAAAAATTCTTTAGCAGAAACCTCTTGTCACTAGAAAATGTTCCTAGCAGTGTCCCAAACCATTAATTAGACATTGTCATTTTTTTCCTTAAATGGTTCTTGAAAAATAATTTGTTCCACTCAGTTGTTAATAATGCCTACACTAAATTAATAAAACTCTACCTAGAAATTATCTCTCAAATCTTTTGGGAGTCTCCCCTCCCCTCTCCTCTCCTTCCTGGAGGAACCTCAAACTGTTGAAAAGTAGTGCCACCATTTGATAAAGCAGTCCCTCTTTTAAGACTCTATCCAAAGGATACACAAACACTAATTCAAAAGGAAACTGCAAACTCAGGTTTATGGCAGCACTTTTTAACATAGCCAGGACAAATGTCCCAAAACTGACTAGTGGCTCAAAAATACTCCATTTTCACAATGGAGTATTATTCAGCAATCAAAAAAAGACAAACTCATGTCATTTTCAGCAACATGGATGGAGCTGGAAGGAATTATGCTAGAGGAAATAAGATGAAAGGAAAAAGATACCAGTTGATTTCACTTACATGTGGGATATATAGAAAACAAACAAACAAAAAAAAAAACAAAAACAAAAAAGAAAGTAAAAGTTAACAAACTGATAACAAACATACAGGAAGGGAGAAAGGGAGGACAAATTGGGAAGCACAAGTGAAGAGGATGACAGTTCACAGGTGACGTGGTGGGAGTAATTTGGGGTACACAACAAAGTAAGAAAAAACATATATATATATGAGGGGAGTGGAGGGGATCAGTTTGCATTTCCACCAGCAGTGGAAACATCCCTTTTTCTCCACATCCACCCTAGCACTTAGTGCCTGTTTCGGTTTTTTTTCTTGATATAGGCCATTCTTACTGGTGTGAGATGGTATCTCATTTGGTTTTGAGTTGCATTTCCTGATTATAAGTGATATCACTTATGAGAATTTTTTCTTAATCCTGTTGACCATTGTAGTTCCTCTTTGGAGAAAAGTCTTTTAAGCTTTTCAGCCCATTGTTTTTCACTGGGCCTTCCGCTTTGTTTTTGTTGAGTAGTATGAGTTCTTTATGATCTTTGATACAGAGTCTTATCAGTTGTATGGAAAGCAAACATTTCTTTCCATTCAGTCAGGTATCTTCTTATTTTGCTTATCTCTTTTGCTGTACGAAAAGAAGCCTTTTAGTTTGATGTAGTCCTAGCTGTTTCTCTGCTTCTGTCGAGGTGTTCTGAAAGAGGTTTCTGGGGTATAAGTCATAGAGTGTTTTGCCTGTATTTTCCTGTTTTTTATGGTTTCAGGTCTTACATCCAAGTCTTATCCACTTTAAGTTGTTTTTTGTGAATGGTGTAAGGGAGGAGTCTAGATTCTCTCTCTCTCTCTCTCTCTCTCTCTCTCTCAGAATGACATTGAGATTTTTATTGGAATTGCATTGAATCTCTAGATTGCTCTTGGTACAATGGCCATTTTGACAATGTTAATTCTTCTAATCCATGAGCAGGGATGTCTTTCCATTTCTTGTGTCTTCTATAACAATGTTTTATAATTTTCTCACAAAGAGCTTCTTGAGCAGTAGAACCAGTATTCAGATTCAAACAGTCTGGTTCCACATTCCATACCTTTAACAACTGTATCTGTACTAATTACAGAAATGTAAACATGCACAGTAATGATATTATTTGGTCACCTATAATATTAGCATAGATATAAAGCTTGATCACCAGGAAGGGATAGTAATTACTTTGTTCGTTGCCCACAGCTTGCCATATAAGTATATGGCAAATATTGTATCAGTAGATGGTTGGATGGATGGATGGTTTTGAATAGATAGGAGAGAGAATATACTATATAGTGGAAAGAGTCTAAGACTTGAAACTGGAAGAATGTTTTTGCTGATTTTTTGTGTGTGTGTTTCTATCTTTAGTAACAGATCACTTGAATTGAATCACCTTTAAAACATTGGTGTCCCACAGATATTTCTGTAAAAGAAGCAATTCAGCTTGCATTTACATCTCATTTTAATTTTCTAGGGTTTCCTTAACAAAAATATAATCTGGGTACTTTAAAACAACTATTATTAGAGGCTAGACTTCTGAAAACAAAGTATCAGCAAGATTACATTCCTCCTCTGAGGGCTCAAGAGAAGACTTCTTCCTTCCCTCTTTTTGGGGGATGGTGGTTTTCCCTTTCTTCCTTACCACTTAGTAGTCTCTATGGTTGCTGATAATTCTTATTGTTCCTTCCTTGGCTTTCAGAACTATACTTCAGTCTCAATCTCTCTTTTTTTTTTTTAATAATATGTACTTTTATTGAATAATTTTTGTTTACATTTGCCTTTTGGGTGTTCCTCCCCCCCACCCCACCCCACTCCACCTTCCTGGTCTCTCCATCTCTTCTTTCACTGCCATTTATTGTTTAAATTTTAGTCCCTTGGGTTCTTCCTTTTCTTTCCTGTAGCAATATCCTTTTGTCCAGTGTGGATGTGGTTTCCTGGGATAGAGTGGCCTGTGCTTAGTTTTCCAAGTGTCTTTTTTTGCTGCTGGCCACCAGTTCACACATGATTGTGTTCTTTCAGTGCCTCATGCTCCTTTCTGGTCAGCTGCTCAGGCCCATCTTCTGTCATATTTTGCTCCTTCTTTGTTTTGTAGTTCTGGTTGCTGGCGTTGGGAGCATTTCTCCTGGCCAAAGTTTGTGCACCCATTTTTTTTTTTATCTAGATAGGCCGTGGCAGATGGTTGGTCCAGTTCATTGTGGGCCCACTGCCCGTCTCTGTGGCTTTCCTCACCCCCTAAAGTGGGAGAGTCCTTTGATCATGCTGAAGGCATCTCTGAATGGGAAATTCCATTCCTATCGTTGTAGATCTCAGTGGTTGTATTTCTGAGGTAGTTTGTATCTATAAATTAGTCCTGTGTCCCATGAATCTGACATGTTCATTCTGGAATGCTTTTTCACCTCTGTATTTGTGTGCAACGGCTGCTGAATTGTTGATTTAGTTGCTTCTGGTGAGGGTTGACTGGATTTGGAGAAGACCAGAGAGAATAACCCCTACCACCCACTACCCCCTACCAATCCCCCCTCTCCCCAGCCCATGCGTCTGTAGGGGGAGGGCTCAGCTGCTGGGCTGAACCGGGCATGTGGGCAGGGCTACCCCCGCCTCCCCTGGTACAGTGGTGCAATGGTACAATGCAGTGGTGCAACTGGTACAATGGTATAGTGACAGGGGGGGCGCCCCCAGCCATTTTCTGCCTCCCTGGCAGGTTGCGGAGGCCCCCCCTACCTTGCATTTCCTGAACCCCAAAAGCATGGTAGGCTGGGTGGCTGAGGGCTCAGTGCCCAGCAGCATGGCTGAACTGGGCTTCAGTCTCAATCTTCAAATGACCTTCCTCATGTGTCTCCACTTAAATGGACACCAGTTATTGAATATAAGACCCATACCAATACCTTATCTTAATGAATTATATTTACAAAAAAACATTTCCATGTTCTGACATTTGGGTAGACATGAATTTTGGGCATCTCTATTCAACCCAGTATAATATCTTATCTGAATATTTAGCCTTATGGATGAATTCTTCCCAAATATGCAAGTTTTCAAATTTTACTTTAAAAAAAAAAACTACCAAAAATTACCATTCTGACCAGAAACATTTACAAGGTATTTTACATATAGTTATATATAGTTGTCTGTACTTAGAGATACTTTGAAACTGGAAGATTTAATCTCAGTGTATAAACTTTTAATAAAGATACACAGAGATGTTTACAAGAGAATAGGTCCTACTCTTCTAAGACTAGATTGTTAATTGATTGTATTATTTTTTCCATAAGGAGAATGTGTTAACATGAGAACGACTCATCAGTAGTGAAAGCACAGGGTAACGAAAATTGTATGGTTCATGCTGGTTTTGTCCGTCTAAGCGCTGCACCCGAGACAGGGCCCTCTGAATCTGTTTTTACCATTTCTAAGACCACTATCTTAGGTATGTAAAACATTAGTTACTGGTTACTGAACTTTAACTTTTAGCAATGAAATATTTTCTTCCAAAAGAAATCTTGTGTAGATTCCAAGCAACAAAACAGACAAAATCTTGGAGACACCTTTGTAGAATACTAGTAAAGAATGTTGACTGCAAGAATATGAAATATTCTGGTTATCTTCATTCTCTTTTCCTGGTTCTACACTCACCAACTTTATGGTAAGGCTATGTTTTTCCACATAGATTTCCAGTCATAAAGAAAGGGCTAAACTTTTAGAAAATACTTTCCTAAAAACAATTACTAGTATCCTTTACTAAAAATAAGATGAGACCCCTGTAAAAATTATTAAATTGATCTCATCTTCATATTCAGCATGGAATAACCCAATTGCCTTGATTTGGATGGTTTTCCTTTCTGTAGTTACATTTATCCTCCCACTTTTTGTGATCATGCCTATATCTAGTACTAGTTTATTTGATTTTTTTTCAATTGATTGCACACATATATGTTTTACATCGTTGTTTACCCCCAAGGTTCTCCCACCACCTTGTCAGCCATGAACCATCATCTTAATCTTTTGTGTCCACTCCTCCCCCAATGTTACTCCCCTCTTCCTTTCTTGCTGTATGCTTCAGTTCTTCTGACACTTTTAAATTTTCCTTGTCCTTTTGTTTGTTTTCCTGAAACCCTATATCCACTATTTCTGTTTTATCTTTCAGGTTTATTTCTGCTAACAAGATTCCTTCTAGGTTCATCTATGTTATCACAAGTGCATCAAATTTGTCTTTTTTGATTGTTGAATAATATTCTATTGTGTACATATGTCACAACTTTCAGATCCATTCATCTGTTTTGGGGCATTTGGGTTGTTTTCATGTCCTGGCTGTTGTAAATAATGCTGCAATAAACATCAGAGTACAGATGTCCTTTTAGATTGGTGTTTTTTTATCCTTTGGGTAGATTCCCAGAAGTAGGATTACTGGTTCGAATGGTATTTCCATTTTCAGTAGTTTGAGGGTCTTCCACACACCTTTCATAGTGACTGGACTCTTGTGGTAGTTTTTTCCTTTCTAATCTTAGAACACAAACCAAATTTATAAGATTTACTTAAAGAGTACCAACTCTGAGGATTTGAAGATAAATCATGCATATACACTTTTATAACTTTTATTTTTACTTTTCTGAGTCCCCCGCTTTTTACTTGTTTTCTTATAATTATGCTTCAGTTAAATAAAAGTGTATCTACCTATATTTCAGATAGTAAATATGCCTGCAGTTTTGAATTGCATTATTCTAATAAAAATATGCCGAACCCCTTGGTTTCTTCCATGTTTTCTACAGTATTTGCACTAGAAAAGTGTGATTCTGATAAAAAAAATAAATTTCATTAAACATCTATTCTTTCACTTAGCGTATGAACTCATAAACATAAATTGTAAGCCTCAAAGTTTGTTGCTCAGTAACTTTTCTTTCACCTTTTTCTCCAAAATCTTAAAACTAGGATCTTTATGTAATTAAGTATGCCTAACTCTTCAACTTTACTCATATTATCAGCATGAATATGTTACTCTTTCTATTTGCTAGTTGCTTTATTAAAAGTGCTTTCATTTTTGTGTTTTTTTTTGCACATTAATTTATTTATTTTTTAATTTTATTTTTAATTTTTTATTTTTTTGAGACTAGGTCTCACTATTTTTGCCCGTGGAACCCCAGGCTCTCGTTGCCCGGGGTACCACAGACTCAAGCAATCCCCAGCCTCAGCTTCCCAGGTAGCTGGGATTACAGGCATGTGTCACCATGCCCAGCTATTTTTTTGGAACTAGGTCTCGCTACGGGCCCCAGGCGGGACTCAAACCGCGATCCCTAGCCCCGGCCACTTCATCAGCTGAAGCTTACAGGCATGAGCCACCGTGCCCGGCTGTACTTATATTTAATCTCTTTTGGTCCATATTGTATTTTTCACAGAACCAAACATCCTGTCTTTTGTTTTGCTATTTCATTATACTGAAGTTACATGCTAGCATTTAAATATTTTAGTTTGACTGAGATCTGTATATAGTTGGTATTTGAGCTATATTGACAATTTTCTTTTTGAACAAGTTGAAATCATTTTGTTGCTTAAAATGGGTTTAGAATGATGTCACATTTACCTGAGGAAATAATATAATTGCTTTTTTCTGTATACTTTTCACAGTATTGCTGTGGTGCTCATTTCCCATAACTCTTTAAAAAAATGATAAGTTCTGTTTCTGTTTAAACATAGTGCTTATCTAGATATTTATGCATTGATTGTGACACCAGCTGCTACTCCACTGTATTCCTTCAAGAAGCGAGAATTCTTTATGTGATTAACTCTGTAACTCTGAAATTATATGACTTGAATTTTATTTCTACCTCTGACACTGATTGTCTTGAAGTTTAAAGGGGTTTCTCCAGCATTTTTCTTTCCTTTTTTTTTTTGCCACTGAAAATATAACATTTATTGCTTTGATAGTTTTATATAAGACATTTTTCTTTATCTTGAACTTGGAAGTACTATACAACTGTAAACAGAGGGCTGAGTTTTATACATAACATGTAACCACAGTTTCAAGGTTCCCTTTTGAAAGATATGATATTATACATATATTATTTCCTTTTTTAATGAATGAACTGAAGTCTTTAGGATCAACTTCCTATAGGGGAGAGGTAAAGAAGCAATGGATCTTTCTGAAATTGCAGACTGTCACATAGCTTCCCCAGAGAAGCATGATTCATTTT
>PVHY01007164.1:50000-69320 GCA_004024945.1 Uropsilus gracilis
ACAAATACTAAAACTAGACTCACCTTAAAGTTGTTTAAAGTAAAGGGATGTGTTGATACAGTGTGATAGGATTTTAATTAAATGTGCTTATTTGCCACTAATATAAATAATTGGAAATATGATTAAAGTGCTTAATGGCACTGTCAACTTACTTTATTTTATATCTCTTGGGAGAGGTTACATCATACTTTCTAATTCAGTTTTTCTAAAGGCTATCTATATAAAACTGAAACCTAATAAAAAAGTGGTAAGTCAAAAATCTCGAGATGGCTTAACTACTAGTAATGTTCATACTGTTGTACACATCCATACAGGTAAATTTTGTTCATAAATCTTTTATATGATGCTATTAAAGATCTGATATATGCATCTATGTAAATATATTTATATATTTTTATATAATTGCTATGATTTATATATTTTTATATTGAAGATCTGATTTATATATATACAAAGAACCCTAGATTTACTTTTGTGAATTGAGAAAATAAAACTATACCTTGATAAATTCATTACTTATCTGAAATTGAAATTATTGTCATTTCAAATCTTGCATTTTTAATGTTTTAAAAGAACTGCTGCTTAAAATATTTAAAAACATTTTACATTTAATGGCCTAGAAGCATTTATGAACTTTTAGAATAACATGGATCCTTATATTCTCCTGCAGACATTGCATTAGGAATTTTTTTTTTAATCTAAGCAGCATTGTCTAGTTTTTTAATTCCATGGGTGTCTTCAGAGTTTTAAGATTTATAGTGTCTGTTGCTACATTTTCTTTACAGTATATGTTTAGTACTATATTACCTTGAACAAACGAGAAGTAAGTGATTTAGTTGCACAAGCCACAATAGCCAAAGGACCTTGCAGTGACTAGAGAATAAAATTTAATGTAAAATAGAATATATGTATTTTTAAAAGACCATTCTCAATTTTACTTTTAGAAGAATTACATTTAAGAAGAAAAAATAGTAGTCTGGTAGGTTTATTAAATTATAGGAAGTTAAAAGTTCGACTCCTTACAGTATTAAGTCTACATATTTAGCCTATATTGCCATCAAAAAAATCCTGTCCTATGCCCCCTGTCATTTGTGCTATTTAAATTAGTGGTTATGTGTTAATGAATATGAGACCCAAATATGACAGGTTTCACATACTTTTTTTTTTTCTCATAAACTCAAATGTAGTTAAGGAATCAATTTAAAAATGGTTTATTTAGATCATTTCTGTTGAAACTATCTTATTTAAAAGTACCTATGTTTTAAAATGTTCCTTTGTAAAGTTTGTAACCTAAGGATTGCTGAGTATTACTTTTCAGATACCACATGTAAGGTAGAAAAATGAACTTGTATTAGGAGAAATTTAGCTAGATTTAAAAAAATATTCTTGGCTTTCATATAAAACTACATAAAATTTTCAATTTAAGTATTTTGTTTGATGACATCATGAAGTGGTATAGCTAGCTACTTTTCTACTGAAATATGTGAGTTTCAGTAGCTAGCTGCTGTCTACTGAAATATGTGAGTTTTAAGTGTATTAACACTTAAAAAAATCATCAGATGGTTAATAAAGTTCATTGTCAATTACTTACCATAACTACACTAGCATGCAGAGCTGTGTACTAGTATTATCTTGAGTTATTATTACCATCGCATTAAGATTTATTTTAAGCGTTGTAACATTTAAATCGGTAATTAAAATGACTTTTCATTAACTTCTCTAAATTGTAAATTTTGAATATTTTTTTAGTTTAATATAAGATAAAAATACATGATAGAAGTTTATCAAATGCCCTTTCAGAATTTTATTACTTGCCTCGAATTTTGATTCCAAGTTGGTTTTCTGCAGAATGTAGTTCACAGTAAGTGAACTACTATGAATGTAGTTCATAGGTAAGTTGAAAAAGTGTTCTATGCTCAAATTTGTGAAGAGCAGAGTTAAACACAATGTAGCGTGCTTCCTTATTTTAAGAATAGACAGGAAACTTGTGCAGTATTTCACAAATTTAAAATTTTTTCATGGGACCCTTTTAATTTTATCCATATCTATAAACATCCCTTGGAAGAATATATCTTTTTCCTCTGTGAAGGAAAATAGTTATCACCGCATTTGAAAAGTGGAAGTCATACACGCACACATGTGTTTGTGTGTGTTCAATCAGCGTTCTGTAATTTCAACTCTGTATCTTTCTTTTTACTCTCAAATGCTGTAGTTATTACTTTGGATTTTTAGGTTGACCTGAGAAAGAAATGTTTGCTCTGTATAATCATGCTAATCTGTTCACAGAATAGGATCCCAAAAGATTATCAAATAACTCACCTGACTGGAACCCATAGACTCAAGTAGCCTCAGCCTCCCAGGTAACTGGGATTATAGGCATACCCCACCACGCCCAGCTAGTTTATAAAAATTGTTTAAAACAACTTGCAAAAGTTGTGATACTCTTAAAATGCCATGAAATACGTTAGTTTTATATCCTCTTTGTGTGAGATAAAGTAGAAGCATTTCACATTTGAAATGCAAAAATTTAAACTTAGAAGGTCAGGCTGTAGAATCACTAATTAAACAACCAAAGTTGTTTAAATGTGTGGGATATTAGGACAAGTTTTCAGAACTACAAACAGTAATTAGTGTGATATAAGAAAGATATAAGAAAGATTTGCGGTTTTGGGGTCTTTGTGACTCACCAATCTAATTTTAGAATAATTAAGAAAATTTTACTATATCGAATTTTTAATCCAGATCTGGAAATTTTTTAAATTGGGTTAAGTATTGCCCTATGTCAGGTACCATTACCAATATTATTTTTAGCAATATATCAGCAGTAAAACACTTAGGAATTTGGCTTCATTTAATTACTATATGCATATAGCTTTAGATAAGAATAAAACATGAAAATTATGTCCAACTTTGGCGTTTTTCTGAATAAAGTATAACTTGTTATTCTGTTCAGAGGACTTACACATGGCCTCAGTATTACTAATGTAAAGTAGAAGAAATCTTCACATATTCTTCCATTTTGATCTAATAAACACATCTTAGCACAGCAAACTGAAGAAATACATTACATATGAAAGTATCTCAGAAAATTGCTAATTCTAAAGCCATGAGTCCTTTAGATCCTAGGGTTCTACAACTGGGAAATCCCAGATTCAGCTCCCAAATTGTCTCATCAGTAATTTCAATACTAAAACAAGCTAATAGACCACCAAGAACAACTGCTATAATAAAATGTCATTACATTGGTCCTATGATTGGATAATATTCACTACTTATATTCACTCCTTATGTTCACTTTTATTGTCCATGAGAAGTGACAATTATCAATCAACTAAAGTCACTTTTCCGCCCATTTTAGTTACGGTAACATGGATTAGTATGGAATGACTACATAGTCTGTCAGCTAACTGAAGATTTTAGGCAAATTGAACTATTTCATAAAATGTAAAGTTAGTGTTCTATATTCCTTTGCAAATGTATCTCGTTTGTCAGGGTCCTTCCTTACATACTGCCTTAAATCCCTTTTGCTTCTAGGTTTTATTTTGAACATACATTAGGAATAATAATGGAACAGATCATCCAGGAGTACAGTTTGCATTCCATGTTTTAGCTTTCCTAGTCCTTTTAGTGCATCTAAGATTGTTTTTGATTTTTGTTTTTGTTTTGAGCCAAGAATGAGCCACATTCTTGGCTCATATTGAGCTTGTAGGTAATTCAGCTCTCTTTCCATGAACTCAGCTGGCCAGGCCTATTTAACTTAGTACCTGTGTAATTGAGGCATTGACAGCTCAAGTTGGGGACAAGAGTATTGTTTTATAGAGGAATAGTGATGAGCTAAGTTTTAAACCTGTTTCTGTTAGTTGGTGGTGAGATATTTAAATAGAGATGTTATAAAGATAGCTATGAATCTGAATAAAGGATAAAAAGTCAAGTTTTCAGAGAAATTCATGGCTTTAGGTAGTAATTATTCTATGTGAAGATGAAGCAAGTGTGGAAGGTGCTGTTGCTGTCCTATAATACTAACTTAAGTAGAAGCTGTTCACAGTAGTATCCGTAGCCCTTTCAATAGTACCTTTTAGAGGATTAGTGAAATTATATATGTAATTTTTACATTATGTTTTTTTAATTATTAATTCCTGAGATTCATTAATTTATTAATCCTTGAGATTCACAATATTATAAGAAATAGTGGCACTGATTTTGTATTTGGCATGCATCATTTTAACTGTTTGCAAAATGTCTTGTCCTATTAAAAATAATTTAGAGCATATATTCTAATTGAGTTAATAGAACTTGACCCATCTCCAGTTTAATGGATTAATTAATAGGTACTGGAAGATGATAAGGTAACAAATACCATCAAATTGAACAATTAATTTCTTTCATTTAGGATACACAAGAAGTTGATAACATGGGAACTAAATAGGTGCTAGGTATGTAGATGGTGGGTTTCCTTTTTATTTTCTATTTCATGCTCTTCAAATTTTGAAATTATTTAACTTTTGGAGGAGACAAAAGAAATTTTAATTTTGAAAATTATTTCATTTACCTTGAGAGTATGATGTGTTAGAAAGTATTGGCACTCTGTGAGATTATAGAAAATATATATATTGATCTCTGCCTAGGGTTTCTTGAAATGGAGCTCCTTTAACCTCTATCATTTCCTAAGTGATAAGTGATAAGAAGTAGACTTCTGGATGGGGTGGGGGGGGGCTGGTAACTAGAAAGATCAAACCATGATTAGAAGGTTGGAAACTTAAGCCCTGCCCTCATTTACACAGGGGCAAAAGCTCCCATGTTCAGGATTCTTAAGACTGCAGTCTGTGTATTTCCTTACCTTCACCCTTCACCTGTATCCTTTATGATAGCCCTTTAAAAATTAGTAAAAGTAACTATATCCCTGAATCCTGTCAACTGCTGTACAATCTGATCAAACCTGAGAAAGTGTCACTGGAACTCCCAGAGTAGGTCATAAGTCCCTGTTCCAACGTGGACTTTTGACTGGCTTGTAAAATGCAGGAAAGAGGCAGTCTTGGGGGACTGAACCTTTAACTTGTGGAATCTGATGTGGTCTCCAGGAAAATACTGTGAGAATTGGTTAAAGTATAAACATCCAGCTGATGTTGCAGAGAATTACCTGGTATAGGGAAAAACATCCACACAAACACATTTGGTAACTTAAGTGTCAAAAGGAAAGTGTTCTATGTGAGTAGTAAAAGGAGACTCATCGGATACAAAAGGTAGAAAAACAGATTTTTCCTACAAACATTTGAATGTAGCAGTCTTAATTTCAGATTTTTATATTTACCATTTCCTGTCCAGCTGACTCTGAGTCATTTTACCTTTTTTTTTTCCCTTTATTTTCATACAACATTGGTTATATTTGTGTAGTTATTGTTCCCCTTAGCTATGGCCCTCCCTTCAGTATTTACCCCTTACACCCTCACCCTGCACCCCTTTCCCTTTCCTCCCTCTGGTCATTCCAACTCCTCTCGCTGCAAGTCATTGATGCTTGACCCACTGGTCTTTTCTTTTTCTGGAGCAATGTCCTTTTTCCTGGGTGAGGACTAGTGATCCTGGAATTCAGCAGACTATTCTAGTCAGATCTCCAGGAACAACTGAGACACATAGCCAGGCCAACCTCTTGTGTAGAGTTGAATGTGTGGCATTCTTCGTGTTCCTCTATTGTGGAGATTCCTATGTTGGAAGAGACTGTTTCCTTTTCTCCATGGCAAACCCATGTGCTCGTGGGGTTCTGTGCTCCCTCTTTTACTCTTTCTGTCTTCTTCATTCCGGTGTTTGTCACATGGTACTGCTTCTGTGCTATTTGGTTCTAGGATCTGGGACTGGGGAACCCAACTCCTAGCCACAGGCAGTAGAGAAGTCCTAGTGGGGATAGACTTTCGTAGATGTTTGGTCCAGCTGCTCTCCTTCCTTGTGATTTGCAATTCTTTCATGGGGCCACAGCCACATTTCTGTGACTTTCTCCCCCCTTGACTGGTAAGGGAGGGAGCCTCACATTGCACAAATCTCTGGATCAGGGGTTTAGTTGCCTAGCCTCTGGAAATGTAGGGGTAGTTCTGTGACAGTGACAGGTCATCTTTATAGTTAGTCTTATAGTCTTAGCTATTTTCATTTTGACCATTTTCTGTTTGGTCCTACCCAGGTGGCGAGTGTATCTAGGGCTGTTGTTTGTCCCTCTCCTTTCCTTTATGTCTGCGGCTGGAGAACAGGTTTTCCCTTTCCTAGTACAATTCTGATTGCAGTGGAGGCAAACCAGAGGGGGACCCTTCCACTAAACCCACACCCTGGCAGAGGCTTGCAGCCTCTGGTCCATGTGGAGGCAGGGACCCGGTTGGTTCCCCAACGAGGCCTCTAAAACCTGAGATCCTGGTGGCATAGGGCTCACCCTACCTTCCCCCACCCCTGCCTGCAGCCACAGTGGGGATGTATTGGGGGTCCTCCCCAAAGTTCTGAGCTATCTAAAAGAACCTCACCTCCCACCTCTAGCCTGGCTAGAATGAGGCTTTCACCTTTTTAAACCACTATTTACCATTTAAAAATAAGGATGGTGACAGCTACCCTGCTTTGAGGATAATTCTGAAATCATTCTGTGAACAGGCACATACTCTGAAAGTTTTTGATGGGAGACATTTCCAATTCACAGAGCATCCAGTTTCAGGTAGATTAACCTATTGTAATAAATTCTACATTGCAGATAAACCTGTTATAAAGGGCTATGGGAAGGGTCACAGTGGCAACTTGGTAGTATTAGGGCAGGGGTTAGAGTGCTGCTCCGGAAGACAAGAACTTTGAATTAAGTTTTGAAGAAATATTGGGAGAGAAGGAGGAGGGAAAAGACATTCCATTCAGACAGAAACATCAAATCCATCTCATTGTATATGTGTATAGCACATTTTTATTTACTTTGAAGTTGATTACTGTGGCAGGTTCTTCCTTCATTTTGCTCACTCTCAAACTGTAATTTTTAGTTGGAATGTGGGAATAATAGAAAGTCTCAATAGTACTTTATAATAATTGTGAAGGAATTAGTCAGGTAAAACTCACTGAATTTTAACTTCATATATTTCACTGTATTGACCTACTGTCAGTACAGCAGTCCATCTTGGAACTCTGGTGGAGTTCCAAGCTCCAGTTTCTCCCGCATGAAGTAACTAGAAGTACTTACTTCAGATGGCTAAGCATTTAGCCTCTACTTTAAGGTCGACTTGTATTCTCCCAGATGAATAGATTTTCCTCCTTAGTTGTTTCTTAATATTCCCCCCCACACATACTTTTATAGAGATACATTTCTTTTTATCTGGTTCTCATTACTAAGCCCTTAGTTTTTAAGAATTTAAAATTTTCTCTAAGCATTTTATTGTGAAATCTATAGACCCCTTAAGACATGCACTGCAGAAAAATTTGTTGCTTAACTTTACTTGTTAACTAAGTAATTTTTTCCCTAATCTTGAACACAGTTTTCCTATTTACTGGAGAAAATAGGAATTTTTAGTTCATTTGGCAAGAAGTTACGGAGTTTTTTTAAGTTGTAAGCAGATAAACTTGTTTTGGTGCCATGTTTCTTTCCTTTTTTTTTTCTATGATATTATTTATTTTATTCTTTAGATCACAACCTCGGTAAGTGGTTTTTGGGATACTTCCCCCTCCCTCCTCCTTCTGGTGCCCCTTCCATTCTCTCAAACCCCATTCTGTTGTTTACTAGTCTGTGTTAAGTCCATTAGTCTCTTTCCTGTGGCAGTGTTCTTTCATTGGGTGAGGGACTGTGTTGTTGGAACCAGGCTAACCTTGCTGATAGGTTTTCAGTCTTAAGTTTGCGTTGGGCAAACTCTGTATTCATTTGTGATCTATGTTTTCTTGCTACAGGCCGTCTTCTCCAATCCCATATCCACTGCTTTGCTGCTTTACCTTATGGCTCTGGTGTCAGATTTAGGGGGCCTTGCTCCCAGCCAGTGTCTGTGAAGTTTCTCTGTGAATACAGGTGTCTGTGAATGGCCTTTTAGATTATCTCCTCTGCTTCAGTTTGCACTTTTGATGTGGGACTGATTACCCCATCTTTGGTCTTCCTCTTCTCTCCTGGAGTGTGGGGAGGGGGTGATACTCTCCTAGAAGGCTTCTCTGAAATGAGGTCCCGGATCTTCCTGACCCAGTGAGCGCATAGGTGTGCATGGTGACATCGTGTCTTTATAGTTGTTTCTCTTGTCTCACATGCACTGGTTCTCTTGGTTGTCCATCCGCTGTGTCCAGCTCAGGCTTGTGGGCTGGATTTTTGCATGATCCCTCACCAATTCTATGATGGGGCTTGCTCCTCTTGAAGTTTAACTGGAGTGAGAGCGAAATGGAAGGGGTTCCTCCATCTCTCACACTCTCGCGCTGCGTGTTGGTATCTCCCTGCTCAGAGGTGGACCCAGATGGCTGCGCCTGCGCCCGCACCTTCCATGCTCCTTTGGGCTAGGAGCAGGGGGCAACATGGCTCTGCCAATCCAGGCTGCAGATGGCTGTCCTGTGCAGCAGTCATCCACTGGTGGGTGGGGCCACCCAAACCCCCCACCCTTTCCCTCCTCCAGGGCTCACCCAGCTTAGGGGATTTACCCAGGATCCTTCACCCCCTTTGCTCCCAGCTGGCAAGGGAGCTCAGATGGCTGCTGGTATCATTATTTTTTTTGTAGCACCACTAAACATTTTATTCCCATTAATACTAATTAATATTACTGTGTTTATCATAAGTGTGTATTATTAATGGTAATATTTAATAATAAATATACATAGCAATAAATATAATATCTAACAACAATAAATGATAAATAATAAATATTCATATTTTTATTAATATTAATGTTAAACTCAGTCTTTAAGTACAAGTTAGAGTCATTGATATTTTGCTATTTAATTATTTCATCTCCTGTAGGGTGCAGAAGTGTTTCGTAAGTTGAAAATATGAGCTATATAGATGACATTATTTCCTAGAATTTGGGTAAACTCCATGAATTTTATTAGTTATTACTAAAATGAGGACAATGGTGGCACTTATTTTATAGTTTTGAGTGATAGGTACCAAATGCCCTGATTATTTTTGTTTTTTGTTTTTGTTTTTGAGACTAGGTCTAGCTATGTTGCCCAGGGTAGTCTTGACCCCATGGACTCAAGCGCTCCCCAGTCTTAGCCTCCCAGGTAGCTGGGATTACAGGTACCCGCCACCACACATGGCTACTTTTTTGAGACCAGGTCTTGCAATGTTACCCAGGGTAGTTTCGCACTCGTCAACTCAAGTGATCCCTGGCCTCTTGCCTCCCAGCGCTTGGATTACAGGCCTACACCACCTCGCCCGGCTGCCCTGTTAAATAATCAGTATGTGTTAACTTTTATTTTAGTCTTAGCTTATCCTTACAGATTCAAGCTTTTTCCTAGTGGTATTCTATGTCATGTTTCATGGAATGCCAATATTGTGACTCTCTCTACTTGAGTTAAAAGTGTTAGTCATTATTACAGGACTCTTGAAAGAATCAGTTCGGTGATAGCCATTTGAAATGCTAAACTATCAAAAGTTGCTCATCAGTTTTGTTATCTTTCATTGGTGTTACTGTTTTTTGTTATCTTTCATTGGTGTTACTGTTTTCAGCTTAATTTTCATTAGTGTCATTTTTAACCAAAGTGTCATGAAACACAATAGTTTATATTTTATTCATATCTGAAACATTGGTAAATACTGAGTCAATTCTATTTAAACATTCTCTTGTAAAAACACTGTGGGAAGATATAATTAACAAGAAATTTATATATGATTGTTAGTATTAAGTGCAGTAAAGTCCTGAAGATCTATCATACTAGGTGCTCAGTAGAAGTTTCTTCTCTTCAATTCTCAAACAAGTGATTGTTCTTCAGAGATAGGAGAAATATAACACTCAGAAGAACAGGAATAATAAAAGCATAAATCGAATATTTCACACAAGTAGGAAAGGTGTATTTTTTCCAAAAATCTGTTCTAAAAGTTGAAATGAATAAAGAGATTGGATTATAATTATGTATCATTTAAGGTGTATGGCATAAGATTGCATTTCTTTTTCAGTGGTGTCCGAAGGAAATGTCGTCCAAAGGATTTATCATCTTTCCCCTTGGTTCTATTTTTAATTTTATATCTCTTGAAAATTTCATGGCCTTATTAATGTTTTTAAAAAATACGGCATACACTTTTCTTTGAAAAAATAAAATATCCCATACTAAGGTAAAGTGGGATAGAATGACACAGCTCATCAGTAAATGATCTCTAGTTTACTGGAAAAGGACTTAGTCTGATTTTTTATCAGCACTATGTATTTAAGTATTAATAAAATATTATACATTCATAAAATTTGTAAGTAGGAATGTTCATCACTATTATTTATAATATGCTAGTAGTCTAAGTGTTGCATAGGATATTTTAATAAACTGTCCTTGCTCTAAATTGCTTTATAGTCACTTTGACAGCTTTATTTTCAAAGAACATTAAATGTTTATTAGAATAATAACAATTTAAGTTTCATACACATGTGAATATATATTTTTTATATATTTTTCACACGTACATATTAAAGAAAAAGACTAGTAAAAATTTCAAAATATTAGTACAAGTCCATAGTATCTCACATGAAATACTTGAGCCCTTATGTATTTCTGAATTCCTTTTTTCTAACACTAATATATATATTTACATAATAACTTCTTGGTAATAAAAAACATTGATATTTCTGCAGTGAAACAATTATCATTACGTAGAATACATGAAGTGTATGTTTCATGTAATTAAAGTTACATTTTACTGCTGTGTCAAAATTAATTAAAAAGAAAACTTCCATTTTGAACCATTTACACTGTTTGTGGGAATGTAGACTGGTTAATAAGCCCATAAGAAAAGCAAAGTGGATGTTTCTTAAAAGACTAAAAATAGAGTTGTCATATGACCCAACAATTCTACTCTTAGGTATCTGCCACAAAAAACACCAATTCAAAAGGAAACCTGCACTCCTATATTTATTGTGCCATTACTTACAATGGCTAGGATAAGGGAAGAACCTAAATGTCCAAAAACAGATGAGAGACTTAAGGAGGATACAGTGAAACACTATCCAAAAAGATAACCTCATGCCATTTACAGTAACTGGACAGGATGAAGCTGGAAGGAATTGTGCTAAGTGAAATAAGCCAGGAGAAATATAAACACCAGATGGTTTCCCTTATGTGTAGAATATAGGAACACCAGATGAAAGATCAAAAGCAAACTTGAACAAACCCTCAAAAACTGACCGTAGAACTGAGACTTTCAGAGTGGGAAGGAATCAGATGATGATGGAAGAGTACAGGTGCTTGGGTGGTGGGAGTATGATGGTGACCACACCTGAGGGGGGAATCCTACTGTCAAAACACTAGCAAGGATGCTAAATAGTGGTATTTGGGGAGGGGAAGGAAATACAGCTTTATATTATAGAAAAGTACTTTCAAAATAAAATCCAGGTTTAAAACTTAAAAAAAAAAATCTTCCTTTATCCCCCTTTTTGGATTTCAGAGTTATGAATCAGAAATAGTTTGGCCAGCCAGATGCGTGCCTGTAATCCCAGCTACTTGGGAGGCTGAGGTTAGGAATCACTTGAGTCCATGGGCTAGAGACTACTCCAGGCAACATAGTGAGACCTAGTTTCAAAAGAAAAAAGAAATTTTGGCCAGTGGAATTATGAATTATTTTTAGAATTTGTCCTTTATAACTTTTCATATTCCTTTTTGTAGGAGCATACACATATGTGTATTACAGAAAAAAATAGTAAAATTAAATACTGTGATTATACAAACCTGAGTTTGGGTTTTCCTATGAAATCTTAGCCTTCCCTAGATAAAGGGAAAAAACCCAAATTGACCAGAAAGATATTCATCTGTTGATGAAAATAATTATCAAGTAACTAATACTTTAAAAACATAAAAAATAAAAATCATAACCTATGTCTTTAAACTTTGTGTATTCTGAACATACCCTATAATTTAAGAATTTCATGTTTTGATCGATTATACTTGCCTAATGCAGGACATAAGATCATGAGAAATGAGAATCATATTTATATTTATAGCTGTTTTTCTCCTTTTATCTCTCCACCCCACCTTGTTATGTGTACTTTGGGATTTTTTTTTAACGTGATTTGTATTTATTGATTTAGTTTGTTTCTTGTTATCATTTTATTAAAGAAAAAAGTTAATTTTCTGAAACTTTGTTTTTTTTATAGATTAGTCAAAGAAAAAGTGATGTATGAAAAAGAAGCAAAGCAACAAGAAGAAAAGATTGAAAAAATGAAAGCTGAAGATGGTGAAAATTATGCTATTAAAAAGCAGGTAAAACAAACAAAAAATTTAAAACTGTTAGAATGATAGCATAGAGTAGGAAATGGGAAGGGGTTAAAATCAGGGGAGGGATGGGCTCCAGAGACTTAAGATGATGGTTCATAGGTGATAAGGTGATGGGAGAACCTCGGGTAGACAATGGATGATGTAAAATATATACATAAGTGCAATCAATTTTTTTTTTTTTGAGACTAGGTCTTGCTATTTTTGCCCAAGGAACTGCAGGCTCACATTGTCGGTGGTCCCACAGACTCAAGCAATCCCCAGCCTCAGCTTCCTAGGTAGCTGGGATTACAGGCATGCACCACCACACCCAGTTTTTTTTGGGGGGACTAGGTCTCGCTTTGTTGCCCCGGGCGGATCTCGAACCGCAATCCCCAGTCCCAGCCATGACTCCATAGTCTGTCGCTTACAGGCACACACCACCGTGCCCGGCAAGTGGAATCAATTTTTAAAAATAAAATTTTTTAAAAAGATTAATAAAAGCAGGTAAAAATGTATTTTACTAGTAATGGCTAAATTTACAGAATATTGCACCAATATATTTATTGCCTAAGATAAGGAAACTGAAATAAATGCAAGTTAAGTATCTTGCCCCAAGTCACTTATTTGCTAAGTAACATAACTAGAATTTGAACATAGCACTCTGGTTCTAGAATTTAGTTACTGCTTTGCATTTTGGTGCCTGCCAGTGACTCCCAAATTGTGGACCTGACCACTCCAGATACATATTCAACTGTATATCTATAGCTATATATATATATATTTAACAAATCATGTACTTGATATATCCTTTTATATGTCTTAAATAAAAATGTTGATCTTCCCTCAATCCAACCCCACCAAAATGATTCATTTTCTTATTTTTTTCCTTTTAGTAAATTACACCTCTGCTCACCCAAGTTTCCAAGCCAGACATTTAGTGGGTCCCTTCTTGATGCTTCTCACTCTTTCTAATAACTACATCTCATATGGTTTTTCATTCCTGTCACCAAATTGTTTTCCATGTTTTCTGTTTCTATCTGTACTGTCACTATCCTAATCCAGTTCATTTATCACATGTACAAAAACCTCATATATTGCGTCCGTCTCTTGACACCTTTCATTTCTTTCCAACCTTAACAGCCAGTTGATCTCTTTCAGATGTAAATCTGATCACTTGTTCTTTCCCTTAAAATCCACTTTCCAGTGTAGCCTAAATGAAATTCAGGTGACACTAGGGAGAAAATACGAATAAACTTACACAGATTGTCTTTCAGATCAGCTTTATGAACTCATAGGTGGTTAATTATATTGTAAAAGATAACAATACACATTTAACCTAGACTTAATTCAGCAAAAATTAATCACTTAAAATGGATTTTTCCATAAGCAGTTGTTTCTACATGCAATAACATTTGAAAAATGCTCTTCCTGACTTTTACCCAGGAAGAAATCTTTTTTTTTTTTCCTGAGCTTCGGGGAGAGCCTGCTTGATGTGTGTGTAAAACATACTATATTACATATAGTAAAAATATATTTGTGTATCTGGGGGAGGGTTTGTAAAGAGATGTGTATATACAGTATGTTATTCTCTGTATTGGCCTTGTTCTTGTTAAAGATTTACATATTGTGTCTACTTTCCAATTATAAAATCATGCTGGATAAAGACCTTTTAATATGTTGCCAAAAATATATCATTTTGTACCTCTCTCACTTTAATGTGCTCTATTATCTTTTGAGTGAAAAATATGATATAACATACAACTTTATTTCATCTGTGTCCTTTTGGACTCCCACCAAGATTACTTTTCTAGTTGTGTTGCTGGTGACCTAATTCACTTACTTCTTTGAGCTCTATACTTTTTATCATCAACAGTTATTTAAAAATAAACTTGTAACTGTAATACAGTTCTAAGTTACATGAAATGGAGAATAATGGAATTAAAATTTTATAAATGTCACATTATCACAGAATGTTTTTATTTATCTAACATTATATTAAAATATTAGCTCCTTACTGGTTATATCATTGACCTCATTCAGAGATCACAAGTGAAAATATTCTGTACAAAAGTCCTTTTTACATCCAACCATTTTAAAGATTTTCTCTTTTGTCACGGTGGTCTTCATTTGTAACATGGTTTATTTAATTCACAATCTAGTACTTAAATTAAAACTGCTATCCCAAAGCTATGTGGAGGACCCTAAAATTAATGAAAATGGATCTACCATTTAACCCAGCAATTGCTCTCATGGGAATCTATCCATAAGAGACCTCAATGTGGGTACAAAGAGGGACACCTGTGCTCGGATGTTTACTGCAGCACAAGTTACAATTGCAAGGACATGGAAGCAACCTAAATGCCCCAAAACAGATGACTGGATGAAAAAATGTGGTGTGTGTGTGTGTGTATGTGTGTGTGTATATATATATACACACACACACACACAATGGAATATTACTTATCAATTAAAAATGACAAATTCAACGATTTTATAACAACATGGATGTACTTAGAAGAAATCATATTAGCAGAAACAAGTCATAAAGAAAAAGAAACCAAATGGCTTCACTAATATATGGGATATAGTGAAAAAATAAACAGAAGACTTGAGGAAAAGTCAAAACAAGCTAAGCACCACACTGAAGTGCACAACTTTGAGCAGGAGGGAAAGAGGGAGAGGGGGAATGGAGGGGAGGGTGGCGGGGGTAAACCCCTGGGATTACAATGTTGTGAAATTTATATATAAACAAAAAGCAGAACAGAAACAAAAAAAAAACTGCTATTCCATATCTAATCATAAACTAGTAAATTTTCAGTGGAGGGATGGACACAAGCGATTAAGATCATGATTCATGGGTGACAAGGTGATGGGAGAATCTTGGAGCATACAATGATGTCGCACATACACACATACAATTTTAAAAAAAGGATGTAAAAAATATTTTTTTAATCAGTAAAATTTTCTGCTTGCTACTATCATTAACCTATAGTGAATTTAGTTGTCAGTAGTAATATTTTGTTTTTGAATCTCATGAAACCTGTTTTTAGGTTTCCTACATACTTTTCCTCAATTTTGTTTTCCTATCCTAGCTATACATGACCACTTATTATTATCATCGTCATCATATTCATTATTATTACTATTACTATTATTATTATTATTATTATTATTATTATTATTATTATTTTGTATATAATGGGAGTTAGAGTTCCAGAAGGTCTGTTTTTACTCCTGATTGCCTAGGACTTGTGGTAATAGTTTTTTGACATTTGCTGTGCTTTTCATAGAAAACATCAAGGAAGACAAAGTATACGTAATATGGGTACTTTGTGCATCATCTATATTTCCTTCTCATCTGAGGTAAATGCCATCCTCAGCCACTTCTCACCAGTTTGGCTCTTCTTTCCCCTCCATCTGTTTTGCTCTGACTTTCCTGGATCTTCTAAACTGATGCTATTTCAAAAACACACATACTTGTGTCGGTTCCAGCCAGAACTTCTGATCTAAAATTGGTTGCCAAAAATGAAGAGTCTCTCTCCTGTTCTAGGCTTCATTTTATTTCTTTTAAAACAAGTAACTAGATAAGAATTTCAGGGCCCTAAGTGTTCAAAATGCCAGTTAAAAGTATTTACTGCTTTTTTTTTTTCTTGACTAAAATAACATAACACAACATTCAAGTATTGCCCAAATTGATTGTAGCTCTCTGCTTATGAATCACTTTCCTACTCTCCCTCTAATTAAGGGTCAATATAGAGGATTTAACCCTCAACTGGCAAAAGTATTTAGTTTTGTCTTTTTGTTGTTGATCTATCCTAAAAGGGGATTGGCAGTCACAGACATATCTTTCAATTTCCCTAAAGCATAACTGATCTTTTTCCCCCCCAGAAGTAATATTAAAAGACAAACCGGTGCCATTTTAAAATAGAGATTTCTCATAAAACTTTACAGTTATACATATAACCATACTGTTGTGAAACTTGTCTTTTTGAGAAAGAAACAAATTTTTGTGATTTACTTGAAACGTGAGTTAACACTTAACAATTTGATGTTCCTTTTTCCAAAGAAATGAGGGAAAAATTTTATTCAGTAAATATTTGGAAAAAATTAGGTTTAGTCTAGAAAGAGAAATTTGACTTGTCTCATAAGGCTGATTTTGTAAAAAATTTAAAAGATTTTTAATCAACAACAAAAATTATATTTACAGTAATGTCTAGTGGCACAAGAAAATATTTTCTCTTGGTACATATACTCAGGTTTATAAATAGTATTGTAATAGTATTGTACACTTAATATTTTGATTTTTTTGTTACAGATTCAAAAGAATTGCAAAAAATAGTCAGGGAAGTCTCCCATCTATCTCCTCCCTTCTCTAATTTTAATGTCTTATATAATTATGTTACAGTACTCAAGCCATGAAACTGATCTTAACAGACCACAGAACTTATACATATTTTACTTCTTATATGTATATTCATTGTATGCACGTAGTTCTATACAATTGTATCATGTGTAGCACTGTGTAACTACATCCACAATCAGGTCAGAGAACTATTCCATCATAAGACAGCTACATGCTATCTCTTTATAACCATCTTCTCCAACCCCTGAATTCTGAATAATTTAGTTTTCCAAGAATGTTGTATTACACAGAACAGAGTCATATAGCATATAAAATTTTTATTTGGCCTTTTACAGGACTTCACCCAAAACTTGGTGTATAGGTAGGTTTTGGTAAACCCATCCCTTCAGTACAACTAGGAATAATTAAATGTTGTCACGGGAAATTTTATCAGTGCATTGCTGATGATAAAGGACTGACACATGAATATTTGCACTGAGTTTGCTATTTCACTGTGAAGACAGAACAAAGAGAAGCAAAGAGTTGCAGCAGACAGAGGGCCATTCCAGTTACCCAAGTAACCTCAGGACTGGCCCCAACAATCTTGCATATAAACTGGGCATCATCAGTCTCTTCAGTGAACCTTTTAGTGAAAGGGGAAAGCAGATCTACATGCACATGGACGCTGGGACCAATGGTTCCATTGCAAGGAATTGCTATCAGCATCATGGGTGGTAGGTCCCTCTCTCCCTTTCTCCCTGTTGAAGATCACAGAGATCTCACAAAGAGATAGCAAGGAGGTGAGACCTTATAATTTGGTCTGCTTAAAGAAGTTAGCAAACAGCATGCTCTGGAGAATGAGAAGAAGCAATGTAAATCTTTCTGCCTTGAATAGCCCTCCATCTCTACCAAGTAGACTTCTCATTTCTCCCAGCCAGCTGCCAAATTGAAGAGTAAACAAAAATACACAACCCCCCCCCCCCCCGCAGAATAAAGCAAATAAAACAACATATTCACCAGGAAGCAAGGAATACATCCGAATGATAGAAAAGCTGAAAGGAAGTGATAGAAATCCAGAGACCTATGTAAAGGACACAGAATTCAAGGACCTAGTAGACAAAAGATTTTAAAATAACATTAAAATCTCAATGAAATCATAATAGGGCAGTCATACATACACAGAAAGGCAGGTTCCAAACAAAAAGGAAGTACTCTAAGCTGGGAGAAGAGAGAATTTCACAAATAGAAAAAAATATATACAAATGACTGAAGTAGATAGAAGAAGAGAGGAATAAGATTTAGGGACAGTTCAGAAGAGAGCTTTCAAAAAAATAATACCAGACAAATGCCCACATTTAAGAAAAGAAACAAATATTAGGAGACCAAAGAACACACACATTTCTAAATGTAAAACAATCATCACCAAAACATTTCATTGTTAAATTATCAAAAGCAAAAAATAAGAAAAATATTAAAGACTGCCAATGAAGAAAACAATAACATACAAAGGAATTTTTGTCAGACTTTCACCATATTTCTCAGCAGATATTCTCAAGCTTAGAAGAAAATAGAATGACACATTTACAATTCTAAAAGCTCCGAATTCTCATCCAAGAATAAATAAGCTGTCCTGAAAATTATCATTTAAATTGGATGGAGATGTTAAGGCATCCCCAGACAAGCAAAATCTAATGGAGTATACCATCATCAACTTCCATTTTATGAGTAACTTCCACCTCAAAAGTCATGACTTGTTTTTTAAAAAGTAAGACATGAGTAGAACTGCATCTTATTCTTCCTTAAGTCCCTTTTCCTCCCAGTCTGTTCCATGATCCTTACTTAGCCTCAGTCTGACCATAATTAACATTAGAACAAACTGACAAATCTGTTCAGATATTTTTAAAGGGGTTGTCATTCAAATAACTCCCTCCCAAGGGCAACACTTTGAAATATAATACTCAGTTCAAGTATTTTGAACTATCTAGTCATACTTTATATACTATCTTTTAAAATTATTTCTGACAATTATTTTTTGTTATAAAGTAAATTATGATTTTTAGCCTTGATAGAGATGTGGTTTATGAATTCCAAGTCATAATTATTACTGTATGCCTTTGCATCTCTTGGGCACGGTCTCCCTAGAGCTATCTCAAATATTTGATTTCATGTTTATATTCATACTACTACTGGTTTAAAGGGCAGCAACCTTCTCTTTTTCATCTTTGTGCTTTGTATCTTGTACCTGATGGCCTCAGAAATCTAGTACACCTAATGAGTGAGTTGGGACTGGTGTATGTGAGAGACTGAGCTTTGACTAGGCTAAAGTAAGTCTGTTTTGATAGACTAGTTGAGGGTGCTTGCTCTCTGATGATGAGAAAAATAATAGTCAATAGAAGTTAGCATAGTTTGTCAATGGAAAACTTGGGCAAAACTCTCCATGAACTACAGTTCAGAAATCCCTTTCTGGAAACATCTGCAGATGGCAAAAAAATGAAGGAAAACATAAACAGATGGGACTACATCAAACTAAAAAGCTTTTGTACAGCAAAAGAGACAACAGAAAAAACTAAAAGATGTCCAACCGAATGGGAAAAAATCTTTGCCCTCCACAT
>PVHY01007165.1:0-69268 GCA_004024945.1 Uropsilus gracilis
GGGGAAAAAAAAAAAAAAAAAAAAAAAAAAAAAAACACACACACACATTTACCAGATATGGGAAGAGAACAACAGGCCAAACAACCAACAACTGAACATCTTAACCAACCAACAATTTGCAGAAAAATGGGAGGAGTGACTGAAGGGGGGATAAAGAGAGGGGATATGGAGGGAGGAGGAGGGATCAATTAATGCACAATTGTGAAAATCAATAAAATGAATTTAAAAAAAAATTTCTTTTTTTAAGTCAATATCAAATTATGATATTTATCTTTGCTAAGATCTATAGCTACACTTCATTCTTTTACAACTCCGCTATAAAATATATCATATGAAATTACATAATTTTCCATTGATACATTTAAATTTTTCAAAGTTTTTCTGTTATTAAATTGCTGCTTAAAACTTGATAGATTGTCTTTTGACATGCAGTAAGTTTTTTTTTTTTAAGCATATACAAAAAGTAGAAACTCAAGATTTCTTGAGTTTCTTGTAGATGTTTCAGAACATTTTCTAACATTCCTTTAAATACTTCCAAATTCTTGATATCTTCATACTTAAGAATGTTGTGGCCAATAATATAGGTGTGAAATAGTATCTTAATTTGCTTTTAACTAACAAACTTACCTTTATGTATTTATTATTTTTCTTGTTTACTGAGTCTCTTTTTACCAATTTGATAACTATTTGTTTTATTTCTGATTTGTAGGACTACATTTTATAGCTTAGATCCTAATGTTTTTTGTTTATTTATGGGTGTTATTAATTAATGCTTTAAAGATTTGAATGACATTTTTGGGTCATAGTCTAAAAGATACATTTTGATAAATAAATGTTTTTACTTGCAATTAAATATATTAGTTATTAAATAAATATAATTATATAATATAATCAATACAATAATTGATATAATTAATTAAAATTAAATGTATAATTTTCCATTGTGTTTGATATTTGTATATATTACATGAGAAATAATTTCTTACACTGTCATCTGAGAGGAACATTGATATTGCATCCTAATTGGTTACGGTCTTGACTTTCATTATTAGGACTCTAACTCATAGAAAATGAATTTTGAAATAAGTGCAAGGAAATTTTACTATTTTTTATAGAACTAATTCATACTTTATTGATAATTTCCTCTACATTTCTGAATTTTCATATACAGATATTTATTGAATTATTTGTTTTTCTCTGTGTAACTACCACAAGTCATACCACAAGTCATGCAGTCATAACTACCACAAGTCTTTAAGACTTAACCTGACAGTAGTACTTTTTTCTTTTATTCTTTCAAAGTGATTTAACTATTGTTGATCCTTAGTTTTTCATGCAAATTTTAGAATCAGTATGTAAAACTCCATCAATAAATTACTGAAACCTTGGGAATTGCATTGACTTTGTTCTTCTATAAATCAGTATTGGTGAAATATTTTGAAACACTGAATCTTTCAGTCCATGAACATGGTAAATCTCTCTCCCTTTTTTCCCTTAACATTGATGACTTGTCATTATTTGCATGTTTCAAAGTAAAGAGGGCTGTTTATTCTGAGTATATATTCCTTCTTCTTGTATTCAACATATCACTGCTAAATTGATAAATTTTAGATATTAGTTTTCCAGGTAAGAGTAACTATATACCTAGTAGATTTTCTTTGCTTTTGAATACAAATACATATCACATTCATTGGAAAAATGTCTATTTTTTTTGTCTTTTATTAGATGCCATTCTATAAGCCTTAAAAAATCCCATGATGATTTTATGGTTTGTTAAATTTTATAATTTATTTAATTATAACAAAGGACATTTTAATTACATTTTTCCTAGTGTCATGTGGAGATGCAACTGATTATAGAATATTAATTTTAATCTGGCAATATTTATAATTTTCATTAATGCAATAATTTAGCAGAGATTATTTTTAGTTTTCTGTGTGCACAATTATATTCTATTCAAATAATTCTATATGTGTTTGTTTTATTACAGATCTATTATATTTTTTCTTGTCTTTCTGTGCTAGTGACTTTCTCTAGGATAATATTGGGTAGAAGTATGTTATGTTAAACAAATTTAACTTTTCTTGACTTTAAATGAAATGTTCTAATCAAATCTTCATTTCATATAAACTTTGCATGTTTTTGCTTCTGCCATTGAATGTGTGTGGTCACATGTCTTTGAATGTTAACTTCTGTTTGGACTCATGTGACTGACTTAAGTTTTGTTGAAATGATACATATGACATGAGTTTATCGTTTGCTGTCACAGGTCCACTGTTAGCCTCAAATTCACATATTTAGTATATATAATTGCATATATTTTCCCTCAATTTATATTTTCCTAAATTACTATATCCTCTACATCAAGTGCAAAGAAGAATTCAGTGCAAAGTCGCAATGCTGATGTCTAAGGGTACAAAGCCATGGGGAAACAAATGTCATATCAATGTGATGTGGCAGAAAATTGTGCTACTTAAAAGACTACTGTAAGATAACCACAGTTGAGGTTTTGTCAAATGATGAGCATAATTTGCCCTCAAATGAAAAGTCAGAGTCTCAAATAAAATAAAACTAGTGACAAGTCAATCATTAATTAAAGTTCCAGAAGCTTGCTTTTAACAAGCAGCTAAATGCTTGTTAAACTCACTAGGGTTCAGTCTATAGGCCAAGTGGTATGGGAAAGCAGCATAGCATATTCTGTCAGCAAATTAACAGGTCCTAGCATGGATTTCGTTCCAGGAATGGTCATTAAGACTTGGAAAATGCCTTAGAGGTCATGCAGTCGAACCTCTCAACTAGTAGAAGATACTTTCTTTTGTGGATGCAAATCTCTTAATGCTGTTTTTCTTCATTCACCTCTAACTTGATGAATGTAACTAAAGTTAGAGACAACGCCTGAAAACTTGATTTTCAGATGCAAGGAAACAGACCATGTGTGGTTGTTATACATTAAGAAGTAAGCTTCTAATTCTATGTAAGAAATGTACATAGAGCTGTAGCCTCAAACAAGCATTGAGGAACAGAAAGGGTAGTAGAAAAAAGTAAAAACAAAGATACATGGTTGGAACCAAAAGGACGGTGATAGGGTATGTATGGGGTAGAGGAGTTTATTATCCCCAAATCAATGCCCTGTTTACTCATCCTGAGTGATTGTTCTGGCGTGCATCAGGCAAGAGCATTACATAGAGCTGGGGGAACCATATATCCACATAAGGTGACATGTGGATTGAACTCAAGCTAAAGACACCAGGTTATGAGAGATAGCTCCTATAAGAGAATATATAAAGAAGATGATTTCACGGACTTCTGAGCTCCAGTTTTTTCATCATTCACTTTCTTATAGGTATGTGTCAAGAGTGGATAACCTGCGGGATGGTTTTCTTTATAGACTCCAGTCTTCATCAGCATGAAAAATGTTAACTTTTTCACTTTTTGGGCTCTTTCTGTGGTGTACTCTATGGTAAATCAATATTCAATATGTTAAAGTCACATTTTCATCCCAGACAATTCTGTAAATATAGTAATAATTTATGGGTCAAATGAAAATGTGAGAAACTGCCAGATCGTTTCCAGAGTGACTGTATCATTTTGTTAGGGATATGATGGGGGGTGGGACACGCAGGGCTGGCTATAAAAGTTCAGAAAGCTAAAATTCCGGAGGATATTGAAATTTTTCTGTATCCTGCATGTGGTGGTAATTGCAAGAAACTCTAAATGCTTTAAAACTACTAACTGTACACACCAAAAAGGGAATACTACTTTAGTAAATACACAAAAAGTGTGCCAAAATGAAATTAGATAGTCTGCAATTTTCGTGGGGAAAAAAAAAACAACTTAAGACTTTTCATATGTTAAGAATTTTATTTAAAATTGAGCAAAATAATAACCAGGTTCTCTGAAAAAGCCATCAATGTAAACCCTTTATTCTTTGTCTTTTATACTTGCCCTTTTTTGAAGTATTTTGAATCCTTTTGTACCTCTTCAATTTCTGTGCCCAAACCTCACTTTTTAAAGAAGAGCTGCCATTTCCACCAATTCTGGGCAGTGTATAATTGCTCTTCACCTGTAGCAAGTACTCGTTTTTTATTTTTTATTTACAGACAGGTGAGACAGTTTTTCCATGGAATAGTTTCCATATTTGGGACATATCAGAATTCAATTCAGCTAATAGTCAATAGAAAGGGATCATCATCATAAAAATGTTTTAACATAAGCCTGATTTAAATTCTATAGAAGATAATTCACACATATATTTAAGACCCTTTATTGCAATGATACGTCTTGTCACTGTACTATAAAAACAGCGTGCCACATTTACCCTGTCCCTTTAGTGATGGTTCTAATATGGTGTGATAAAAACACATGCTGTGTCATATGGTATATGTTATGTATTCCTAATTGGACATTTGTAAGATGTTTAATAATGACTAAAGCTCCACTGTGTCTAATATATTATGGGATAAATGTGTCAAAAAACAGTGGTATACTCTAAAACTTTATTTTAAAAGAGACAAATAATACAGCTCAGATGCTATTGTTTGTGCCTGATTTGAGTAGCAAAGGGATTTAGCAGCAGATGATGTAAATCATACAATTGGGATATTTTCTCCTTTTAGGGAAAGGACTGAATACAAATGTTAATTTGATTCTCTGACATTTTTGTAGCTCACACTGCTTAAACTGGCTTCAAATGGAGTTACATTGATCAAATAGACGAGAGTCACTATTTGTTGGCCAGAGCAGGAGAAAGATTTTCTTAAAAGATCTAATCTGTGACTCCAAATTGCTGCCACATAAATAACGTCAAAAGAAAAGACTTCCCTGCTGGCATTGCTATCCACATGAATTCTTGGACAACCCAGAATACACAGACCCCCGCATGATGAAGCTATGGTGAGAGCTCATTAAACCAAAGGATGAAACGTGTCATTGTCAGTAGCTCTGTTAAATTCTTCTTAAGAAACAGAGACATAATGAACATTTCAGGAACGAATCTGGAATGAGAGACAGATGGAATTAAATGCACTTGTATGATAATATTTATCTTCTGTCTGATTTCTAGAGAAATGTAAATCTATCTTCTGATTTGAAAGAACTCTCAACATTTTATCTCTACATTCATCGACGAAATATGTACTCACTGTCTTCTGTGTCTTAGGCATTGAATGAAGCCCTAGAAGAAAAAGATGAGTCAATTGCACTTCCAATCAAAAGTCTGATATTTCCCAAAAGACCAGGAAAGTCTTACTCCCTAGAATTTGACCCTTAAGATGGAGGCATTTCTTTCACATGAATATATTAATCTATGTGTGCTTTTGTGTATTTATAAATATATTGAAATATTATTTTCAGTTTAAGCCCTAAGTTCTAAGACTTTAGTTAAACCAGAAGCTATTTTTTTAAAAAATTATTTTATTCGATTTTATCCAAGATATTACTTATTTTCTTATTTTCAAGTTCTTTCGGGGGGAAGCACATAATTGCATTTTCTTCCCATTAACCTATTTCAGCCACCAATTCTGTGGAGATGTCTTATTTTGTCTTTTTTCCTGACAGTCCTGGGTTCAAATCTCAAGCAAGGTCCACAACAAATCTTGACTGAAAGGTGATTCAACTGAAAGCTGAACATTTCCTAAGTAAACCAGTGATACTCAGTGGATTCAGTAATATTGATGTAAATATTTAGAATTACTGTAGCAATTATCTTTCTCATCTTTATTATATCCTCCACACTTTTTACTATAGATTATAGCCAAAGTGTATGAGGGAAAGTCCTTGGAATAAATACTCTCCAATTATCATATGTCTAACAGCACCTGCTATTCTCCTAGATAAGCAATGTAGTATTGTTCTTCACATGCTCTCTTTTAGAAAATACGATGGACTATTTCAGATATAATAGAGTTTATATTATCTTATGAAATAAATGTGTTTCAGAAGACATTTGTAAAATTTATACCTAATCAAGTTTTTAAAAGCCTTTACATTTATTTTTTTAATTATTTCAGATATTTTTATCTTTTATTTGAACAATATTTTATTATTTCTTATTTTCCCTAGTATTTGACATCTTGACTAGAAAGTTTTTCAATGGATCTCAACCTCTTAAAAAAAAGTATATCAGTACTTTTAGCTGCCTATATTTCTTAGCTCTAAACATGTCTTTTAATTTTTTTTTAATAAATGGACAACTGTTCTCCAGAGATTGCCCCACCAAATACTACGCTTGGCATGCTATTTCAGACTCACAAGTATAAGAAAGCAAAACAATGAGTGTACAATGAGTGTTTAGGGTTTAATTTTTAATAAAAACTCAATTAAATTCCCCAAACTCAATTAAATTCTTACTGAATCTTGAGTGAAAATGAAATATACTAAACCCAAATAAGCAGCCACAAATGTCTAATACATTAGATAACAAGGATTAGAGTGCTGGTTTGGGATCACATGCCTTCGTTTCGTTATTAGACGTTAAGAATGGGATTTTAGGAAGCTCTCCTAGATGCATTAGTCCCAGTAAAATACTTACCAGATAATTCATTATAGTTTTTTTTTTCTTGGGGGGTGGGGTGGGAAGGGGTTGTAATTTAGAAGAATGCAATTAAAACTGAACTTGATAATTAATTCTGAACTGGTGAGAACTAGTTCCAGAGATTATGACTATAATGCTGTGTAGTCATTGATATAAATATTCATGAGGTTTCATTGTTTTATGGTTTTCTCAAGCACACAGCTTATCTGAAGAAGTAAAATTAAAGTGCCATTATTTAACATTACAATGCAAATAAGAATCAATGAAGAAAGAACTGTTAATTCACTGGGGAATATGAATACATGTAGGGACATGTAGAGACTATATCATATATGTACAAATAAAATTTCTGAACATATGAACTAGAATATTGGGAAGAGAAAAAGTGATATGGTTAAACAATTTTGGATCTTAATCTGGTCAACACTGGGTGAGTAAAACTCATTGAAATCGACTTAACCTACCACCTAAAATCAATCAACATATAAAACTAATCGTGTGCAGCAGAAGAGAGAATGAGAAAATGGTCTTTCTTATTCTATTTCCATCTTTTACTGAGATATAATGCCATCATATCTGACCTTGAAGCAGATTCATCTATAACATGGAATTTTCAAGTAATCTGATAGAATAAACAGGTTATGATGAATGGATGAATGGATGAATGCATGGATGGAAACTACAAAGAAAGAAGTAGCCAGAATGCAGACAGCTAAGAAAATTGAAATATGTGGGAGGAGGAAAGGTGGGAGAAGAGAGTGCAATTTCAGACCATAGTCTTTGATGCAATTTAATTTAATTTAAAAAATTCAGTCTTAATGGGATTCTTATAATTGCTATTTGTTTATATCCTTAAACTTGATGAAGAACGAATCAGCACAAACACTATATTCATTGAAAACTTTATACAAATTTGAAAAAGATTTAAGCTTTCTCTACTAGTATGCTCAATTCGTTTATTGTTAAGCATCACAAAGTCAAATTCAGTATTATGTGATTAAGCTGCATCTGTCTCTGTGCAAGCACTCACCATATTTCTTTAAGTTCAGCAGGTGTTTTGCAAAGAACCTAAAGGATTTTGCACAAAATTAGTGCCTATAATAAAGCAATGCTGATGAAGAGACAGCTTTATATATCACTGATATGTTATAGTTTCTTTCTAATAAATGTCATTGCTAGATATTTCAAAACCTGAAACAGATTTGCTGACTGCACTGTTTTGAAGCATATTTGCTGTGCCTTATTGCTAAGATGTTCTTTTATAGACATACAGTTTAGAAATTTTATTTGACACTGTTGACTACTAAATTAGCAGCTTTTAAATTTTGTAAGACTGCTATCACACAATTGAAATAAAAGGTAGGATGCATCCTTTATGCATTAATATTTTCTGTCACTGTCCTAAGGCAATTTAAGATGTATTAATTGAGGACCTAATTTGAGGAGAAAAAAAAAGTTGTTATTGTTGTTTCTCCCCAGATTCTCTCCCCTCTCTTTCTGTTACACACACACACACACACACACACACACACACACACACACTATGAAGACTAAAAATACAAATGCATAGCTTTTTTTTATTTCTAATTACTTTCATTTGATGGTTTAACATTTAAAAATATTCTTCACTTACATCATTATATGGAGAGCCATTTGACTTCTGTTGTAAGAAAGTGGCTATATTTTCCTTGTTGACACACTAATATTATTCTGGTGAGCTATTTAAGTAAACATACTTATCTGATTACAGTTTGGGTAAGCAAGGTACACATACCTTGAGGTCAGTCCCTTATCTCATCATATGAATTTGCTATTTTCAGTGGACATCAAAAATAATCATGCCTCAACTCCACCTGCAGATAATAGTGCTAAAACAGGTATCCTTAACCTTTGGTAGAATAAATTACCTCAGTGAAGTTACTGACCAAACCCTAATCCAGCCCTAAACTGCTAGCATGGAGAGGTACTCACCCTCTGTTCCCAACACAGTCCAAACCCATTGTGTAATTGGACTCTCCTGGGAGGTATGGGGTATATATATATATATATATATAGTCTTGGGATCTCCTGACTAAAGGGACCTTGACTGATGCACTTGAGTTTCCCTATCTTCTCCATGTGCTTATAGGAAAGACTGGGTAAAGCAGGATACTAGAGAGAACCTCTGATTATCAGCATATAAATAGTGATCAACAGTTAATAAGTTATATAGGGAAAGGCAAAATATACCTTACACTTTGCCAGGACCTTATATCTCCTGTGAAGCAAAAACCTAAGGGCACTGGAATCAGCAAATATTATGACATACAAAAAACAGAAGGTGAAAGGCAAACTCTCTCTCTCTGGAGGTGGGGGGAATCTACATCCATTGAAAAGCAATTTCTGTGTGCTGATACTCTTCTGAGCCTCTTCTGACAGCAAATAGGATTCTCCTCCTTCTAGGAGAAGGATGGGAAACTATCACTAAAGACAAATTGTAGATACAAGGAAGATTTAGGTTATGGTGAAGGAGAAAGACTGGAACTCAGTATAAGCCTTATCCTGACATATTGAACGAGACCTCCTTACGATGAAGACCAAATGAGAACAACAGAGAATCTCCCTACCATAAGCTTAAATTAGTAAAAAATGCCAAGTGATAATAGTTTAATTCTGGGAGAGTAAGGAAATCCTTTAAAAAGTTATTTTGTTTGATTTTGTTTTCCAGCGGTAGAGGCATACAAAGTGGTTTGATAGCTGAGAATTAAGTGCCAACGCTGTTAAAACCTCACCAAAAACCCTTCTAGCAACTGGAAAACTAAGCACAGGTTGCCGTGTCTTATGAAAACACATCTACACCTAGCAAAAAAATATTAGTCCGGGAAAGAAAAGGAAGAATCCAATGGCCTAAAAGTTGACCAAGAACCAGTTTGCCACGCTTGGATGGGAGGCCTCAGTGAGGTAGCAATGCTTTCTTGTACAGAGGGCACAGTGGGGTGCAGACCAGCTGCTCCCCCCCGGAGGTAGTCAGGTCATCCCAGCTGCTTCCATGCAGCCTGGGCCACTAGCCAGTGGGGAGACCTCAGTGAGGTAGCAGTGCTCTCTCGTACAGAGGATACAGTGGGTAGCAGGCTAGTTGCTCCCCCTCCAGAGTTAGTCAGGTCATCCCGGCTGCCTCCATGCGGACTGGGCCTGGACCACTAGCCAGTGGGGAGCAAAGGTGGAGAAGATCTCAGGGTAAGCCCCCCAAGCCTGGAGAACCTGGGAGGGGGGAACTAAATGGGGTTTTAACCCCATCCACCAGCAGATGGTTGTTGCACAGGGCAGCCATCTGCAACCAGATTGGCTGAGGCATTTGCCCCCAGCCCCCAGCCCAACGGGGGGTTGGGACAGCACATGCATGGACAACTGGGCCCTGCCCTCATACAGGGAGGTTCCAGTGCATAGGTTGGGGTGGAGGGGGGCTGCCCCTTCCATTTTACTCTCACTCAAGCTAATCTGCAGGAGGAGCAAGAATATATATAATACAAACCCCATCATAAAATGGGTGAGGGACCAGGTAAAAATTCAGCCCACAAGCCTGAGCTGGACACAGCAGATAGACAATCAAAAGAACCAATGCATATGAGACAGGAGAAACATCTATAAAAACACAATATCATGAAGCGCATCTATGCACATACCAGGTCTGGAAGACCCAATACCTCATTTCGGAGATGCCTTCTAGGAGAGCAAGGTGCCCCTCCCCACACTACAGGAGAGGAAAGGAAAGTCAAAGACTGGGGCATCGGCCCCACAGAAAAGATGCAAATTGAGACAGAGGAGATGATCTACAATGGCCAATCACAAATGCCTGTATCCACAGAGAAACTTCTTCACTGGTATTGACAGGTGGTGAGACCCCCTAAATCTGATGCCAGAACCATAAAGTAAAGCAGCAAAACAGCAGAAATGGGATTGGAGAAGACAGCCTCCAAAGAGAAAGCATGGAAAGACCACAAATGAATACAGACTGGCTGCCTAATGCAAACTTAAGACTGAAAACCTACCATCAAGGCTTGCCTGGTTCCAAGAACACAGTCCCTCACCCAATGAAAGAACACCACCACAGAAAAGAAAGAGACTAATGGACTTAACACAGACTAGCAAACCACAAAGAGTGGGGTGTGAGAGAATGGAGGGGGTACGTGAGGGGGGGGAAGTATCCCAAAAACCTTTTACTGAGGTTGTGGTTTAAAGAATAAAAACAAATGAAACTTAAAAATGAAAAAAAAAAAATAAAGAAGAGATGGAGTGACCAGATGAGGGGGACAAGAGGAAAGGGAGGGAGGAGAAACAGTAAAGGCAAGAAGAAGAAAAAAAAAAGAAATGTAAACAAAACATATACAAAAAAAAACAAAACAAAACCAAAAAAACTCACCAGAAATTCAACGGTAGTGCTAAGCACTGGTACTCTAAAATAGAAATTTAAATCTTTTCTTTTTCAGTTGAAGGAAGACATAGCTATAAGCAATATCTAAATTCCAGTCAGATCCTGACTAGTCTTATAAATTGCCTATATTCACAGCATGATAAAGGTGAAGCATCTCATTTCTCTTAGAAAATACTTTTTATCTCAATCAATACTGCAATGATGACAAGGAAAACAGAAAATGGAGGGGGAAAATGACATTCAATTAATTGTTAAGAGACAAAGCAACCAACAAAATCAGATTTAAAGATGACTAGATATTTACATTATGAAAGGGGTTTTGAAAATAACAATGACTAAAGTGCTACTAATTCGTGTAAGAAAAATTAATAATATATCTAAACAAACAGAAATTCTAATTATATCCCTTTACCTGATTTAGTACATTCTGAAACTCAGTAGTAGTGTACATCAGCATAAAAAGACAGTGCTCCAGAATAAGTCTAATAGTCAAGAAATAACAAAGGTAAGCCAGGCATGGTGGCACATGCCTGTATGTGGCAGCCTAGGAAGCCATGACCAGGGATTTCGGTTCGAGTCCTGCTGGGGGCATGAAGCAAGGCCTAGTCCTCCAAAAATATCTGGGCGTGGTGGTGCGTGTCTGTAATCCCAGCTACCTGGGAAGCTGAGGCTGGGGGTTGCTTGAGTCTGTGGTACCCCAGGCAACGTGAGCCTGCAGTCTCACAGGCAAAAATAGCGAGACCTAGTCTCAAAAAAAAAAAACAAAAAACAAAACAAAAACCAAAAACCAAAGGTAAATCTCAGAGTTTGAAAAAATTCCTCCTTTTTATCCTCTATAATTTTATGACCCATATACGAAACATCCCAATGGGGGACCTTTGAGGATATCCCAGCAGAGGATTATAGTAGGAGCTGTAATAGCTGAAATCAATTCAAAAATTAGTTGCTATTATTATCGTTAAACAAAACAAACTGAATTTTTTTCTCCTGAATTGTTGCCTGATATTTTGACTGATATGCCAAAAAGAAGATGCAAATATTATTGTGGTTTGCCTAATTATAATCTAATTTTAACACAAACTCATCAGATTTCCTATATGAAAACTAGAAATATATATATATATATATATATATATATATATGAACTATATATTTAATATTGGAATAAGATTATTTAAGGGAATTTATATAACCTTTATTTCCAAATACCCAATTCCCACTGAGGTCTTACAACCAGTGGAATCAGTCAACTCCTCTTGTCCTTTCTGATATAGTGAATGCTATAACTGCATTGTTTTGTTTAGTAATTGTGTATGGAACTGCCAACTCTCTTAGGGTTCTTCTTCACCATTCTGATGATGCAGACATATAACTATGGACAGATCTCATTCATGGCTAAGGCTGTCAATAGCAAAGTCAAATTTAGGGAAAGGGGCAGAGCTTTCTCACAAAATAAATACTAGTTTTGTCAATTTATGTCATTGGAAGTAGACCTAGAAAAACAGTATTGCTAGGAAGCACACTATCAAGAAAACTTTACTGATACAAGTGTAATTATCAGGGATTCTTAGGAATATGTAAACTAAAATAGCTGCAAGAGGTCACTCTCTTTCACAACTTTTTTTTCTCAGAAAGTTGATTCAAAATTTGGTAGCTTCAAATAAATTCAGTTAATATGCTATACATGTTTACGGTCAGTAAAAAGGAAGAGTTACCGAAAGGCTGGCTACCCACAAGGAAGATACATCTGGAAAACTAAGCACAGGCCACTGTGTCCCAGGAAAACACGTCTACACCAGGCAAAAAGACATTGCTCCAGGAGAGAAAAGGAAGAACTCAGTGGGCTAAAAATTGATTAATAACTGTCAGTGAAAGAAATGATGGAGTGATCAGAATGGGGGACAGGGAGAAGGGGAGGGGGGAGGAATACACAAAAGGCAAGAAAAAAAATGTAGATAAGTCATATATATATCTTTTATATATATATGATTTTATATATATAAATGCATATGATTTTATATATATATGATTTTATATATATAAAATATAAGATTATATATATTGATGATTATATATATATAAATATATAATTATATAAATATATATTTTTGATTTTATATATGATTATATATATATAAATATATTTATATATATTTATATATATTATATATATAAAGTCATATATATGTATATTTATATATAAAATCATGTATTTATATATAAAAGACTCTCCAGGATTTCAAATAATTGTTTCTCAATTAATCTCCCTAAGTTACCAATCCTCTTGTTGCCGAATAACAGCAAACAGGGTTGGCCCAAAGTGGGGCATCATGGTGCCTTAGGGCTTGCCACAAGACTAAGGCACTTGCTGACAAGGACTGATAAGAAAAGAATTGGGCTGATGCCAGTAGCTGGCATAAAAGGAGAGAAAATGCAAAATACATCACATAAACCACAATAAGTTTAAGAGATTGATTGTCATGGTCTCTTCCAAGGACTAAGAACAGACTCCCCACATATCTCTCAGCCATGTGTCTCTTTTCCATCTGTCTCCCTTCCACTTTTCTTGTCCCATATCTCTCCTCAAATCAAACCCCAAGAAGCTAGAGAGTGCCCACCTACCTTCTATATTATAGAAGTCCACCTGGCCTTTATCCATGAAATATGAATGGAGATTGATGACAAAGTAGAAGTTTTCATCTTTATTTAATGTTGTCTTTTTCTGCTAGTGAGAATTATCTTTTGACATGAAATTGTGGAATTAATGAGGTCTACATAGATGCTGAAGGCATTTTCTAAGACATCTTGATGCCCTACATAAATTCAGTATTGGAGAGTGAGATTAATTATATTTTAAGGGTTTTGAATAAAGCTGCAAATGAGTATGTTTTTTTGAAAGACTTTGCAGGGGGGGGGAAGATGTAATAGAAGATTAAAATGCTCAAATGTTTTTTTGGAAAGGGATGTAAAGGTAGTTTTTTCAACTACACATGAATATTATAAAAGCTTCAAATTTTTTATAAAGAAATAGTAAAGAAATAGTTTGAAAGTACATAGCTTTAGGAAAATGCATGACCATAAGACTAAACATGGTTTCACCAATGAAAGAAAAGCAAAGAATAATCCATTATATGGGGGCATTTATATATGTATTTTAGCAGGATGTTTGGGAAGTTTCCATTTGTGAATAATAGAAAAAGTTACATAAATAATGTAACTGATAAATAATGATACCGAAATTATAAATAAATGTTGGTAAATAGATTAATGCAAACATTAAAGAGAATTTTTAGTAACCTTACACAAAACTTTATATGGAACATTATGCTTGAATAAATAAAATTGAGGTACTAAAATACTAAATTTACATGAGAAATTTAGATATTGGCTGAAAAAAATAAGGAGTCATGGTACATTCTTACTTTGATTACACAGAATAACTGTTACATGAGTCTTCCAAAAGCTTGTCATTGATGCTGGGGAACTGTAATCTAAAACTTTAGGGACATTAGTTAATTTACCCCATTCTACAGTCATCAAACACTTATTACTCAAATCTGAACTATTAGTGAAAGTTTAGATAAGGGAAATCAGTGATCAATTACTATGTCATTTGAAGCATATCTGAGAAAATCATGTATCCCTTTTTAGATAAATAGAAGATTCTGTGTGTATGCGAAAAATGGACATGTGAAAGAAAATTTAAAATATGTAGAGTCTCACATGTTGAAAAGAGATGAAGCTTACCCCATTATGTTAAAAATAGATATTAAGAGAGGAAGTGTCAGGGAGATAGGATAAAGCTCTGTAAAAGGGAGCATTTTATGATTAGAAATTTCCAAGGAGAAAAAGTAGAGCCCTGGGAAGTAAAATTAGGGTTTCTCAAGTATCAGACTGTGATTGGCAGGAGTGACCTCTGGTATTCTTGCCATACCTGAAATTTGATGACTTTATGACTACAAAATTATCATAAAACTTCACCTCCACTTTTTTTCATTCTGCCCTCTGCTCCCCTTGTCACTGTTTCCTTTCTATTTTGTTTTCAGCAAGCCTTCTGAGAAATATGTTTGGATTCATTTATTCTATTCAAATTTAAGATTTGACCTCTCAGTCAGTGGTTACCAACCGATAGCAGCAGTAAATTATTTCATTTCTGATTTGACTTTATCTATTTCCCTAGATACACCCAAGAAACATTGTTTTCATAGACTCAAAGCCTTATTTAAAAATACATGTATTTATTACGTGTCTGGGTGAACAAAGCATTATATGAATAGGAGGGACTTGGGGAAATAATATTGTGCCTCCTGTCTCCCATACAGATACTATGTCAAATTGTTCAGATAATGAGCTTCTGATTATTTCCTGAAGAGAATTCTGCAATTTCTTGGAATATTATTTTCAAATATAACCTATGGTGTTTTATAGATTTATTTAAATTTGGAACTGTAAATGATATGTCAGTCATTTAATACAATTCATGCTTTTCATAAGAAAATTTAAGTCCAAGTTAGTGCATGACATCTTCAGAATCGAGCTCTCAAAACTCATTTTTACTTTGTTAAATGAAATTACATAGTGCAACTAGAATTAAGATAGAGGATGTACCTTTATATCCAGTTATCTAAAGTAGTTCTAGAAAATATGAGTAGTATGAATGAGGTTACCAGTACTGACATGCAGTTTCCTTGCTTATTTCTAGCTTCAGAAATAATCCTTTAAATCAGTTCTTGAAAGTTAGTCTGTTAATTAGTCTCATTAAACTACCAGGCAAGGTGGGGTAAGGGGAGAAAAATAGATGGAAGACAGACAGACAGACAGATGATAGACAGGCAGGCAGGCAGGCAGGCAGACAGACAGACAGACAGACAGACAGACAGATAGATAGACAGACAGACAGACAGACTACCAGGCAAGTTTAGCCAGAGTGTATCAGTGTGGTCCCCAGGGTTGGAGGTTACAAGTGCTTTGCACTTTGCTTTACCAAGGAAGGTAGAGCTGAACTGAGAGGAGAAACTGGAGAGAACTAGAGAAGACAGAAGTGAAGGAAAGATATCAAGAAGACCTGGAGGAGGTACATGGAGCAGAAAGATGCAAAGAAGTTGGTCTTGCTTCTTGGTCTTCAACATGTACTAGGGAATTGGAGAACATGGAAGTAGACACTTGAAACAGACAGGGGTGAGAAGTTAACAATGGCAACTTTTATCTTAATTTTGATTTTTCTCTTTTCATACCAGATGTGCTGACCCCTTCTGTCCTTTTTCTATGACTCCCCAGCAGAAGATGCCTGAGGCTTGTGGTAAGCTTTTTGGGCCACAAAACAGCTATCCTGCTTTGGGCCAACCCTGTTTGGCTGGACATTTATACACCAGAGGGTGGGCAACTCTGGGTGTTTTGTGTGAAAATTGTTTTATCTAGTCTTTGCCTTCTTTTTCTTGTACACTAGTTGTATTAAAATTCCTTTCCATTAAAGATCTTATGCACTAGAATATGTTTTGTCTTGATGAGGCGGATGGCAGAAACTCTTTAGAGCAAGCGGGTTTGGGGGTCCTGGGTTAACCAACTCCCTGTCCTGTAACACAAGCACAAATTCCATATTCCTTTGCAAGAAGTCAATTGCATTAGATGTGTGTTTGGACCTTGAAGTCTCTACTACATCCTTTTTTGCACCTTCACTCACCATCATTATGAAGGAGACATTCAAAATACAATTTGTCTTTTCATATGCTTTATAATTTTAATATTTTGATGGTATAGAATTTTTAATTTCACATTATTCTTGAATTATTCAGAGTTGCCTTAGTAATCTTCATTTAAAACTTCTTTTATATTGTCTTTCATATTATCAGTATTCACCTAGATTTATGATGTTATTCAGGATTGTGAAATTTCCCTCCCTGTCTATGTCTACTTCCTCTTATTAGCCCTCCATTCATCTGGGAGTAGTGATAGGGTTGAGAACCAACCTTAGTGATCTCATTTTAATTTAATTAGCTCTTGAAAGAGCCTATTTCCAAATTCAGATACATTTTGAGGTATGGAGAGTAAAGACTTCAACATGGGAATTTTGTGGTACTGTAATTTAGTCCATATCATGGTAAATCTCTCAAGATTTGGAAAGTACTTTTTTATAATTTGGAAAAGCTATGGTTTGCTCCAGTCAACAAATACTCTATTGATACATTCCAGAAAATAACTATTATCTATTCATTTATAAACTTGGTCTCCAAGGACAGCCATCTACTGTGCAAGCCCATGCTGTGATATTTACTTTAATGTAATAGAACACATTCTTATAATATATCCCCAGTAAGTCCATGAGATTGCTTCATAAAAGAACATGTATTTTGGTGTCCATAGAACCCTCAGTGTGTATAGACATTCTGGAATAAACTTTTCAGAAGATTGCTCAATAATTTACACTAATCACTAATTCACACAACTGTCCTTTAGTTAGTTTAAATAAGTGAAGAAATTTTAAATTTCGTCCTCCAGTCTCAACAAAGAAGCTTTACCTGCCCCTGTGCACATTCTTTCATTGAGAAAGAAATAAACCTGACTGGCAGCTTTCTAGACTCTTTTTATATGCAGAGCTGCCTGCATGAGGCCAGTATTATTAAGGTTGAGTTTTGACATTTCAAAGGAACACTGGAAGATTTTGACCTCTTTTTCTGGAATTTGAAAGAGAAAGATACTGATGAGTCTCTATTTATCTTAACTAGTACAATTCCCCCACCCTATCCCCACCATTAACTGGACAATTTTTTTGGTTATGTAGCTTTAAAACAAGATTTACTTCCTTTTCTAATTAACTGTCAAGAATAAACAAAAATAGGTTCTTCGATTTTAGCTCTCACACATAGGTTATCCAGCCTGAGGAGCGACTTCACACACAAGGTCTCTGCTACTCACCTCTCACCGTCATCACCCACAATTAAATCTCATTAAGATTTTCCTCACTTCCATCTTCCAAGGACAAAAATAATGCAAGCTATTACCATTTGTTTTATTCCAATAGGGAAACCCATGGGGGGTTTTAGACTGAGAATTTCAGAATTTTCTTTTAAATCACAGGGCTGAAAAATAATGAGCTCTTCGCTTAATTTCCCTTTATTTTTGTGTTCAGGCATATAATGTTTATGCTGCTGAAATTTTTTATCCTTTCAGGTAAAGTTTTTATACTTTTTAGTATGGGGTAGTTTCTCTTATTTTCTAGTATGAGCTGGTATTTTTGTATTCTTCCACCAGTTATGGGCAAATAACTGCTTCTCAGAAATTTTCATATCACTAGCTTTTCATGTAGCAATCTGAGTTAGGCTATGTCATCTTTGGGTAGGCTTGTAAGTGTAAGAAAAGTAAACACACTGCAAAGATCTGCTGGAAACCCTACCCCTGGTCCACTAGACAAAGCCATCTTCATTAGCTCCATGCCATGTGCAGGAACCTGCTACCGTAAGGTAAAGCTGTTTTTTTTTCAGATTAAAAAAAAAGTAAGAAGAATGGGTACATCTCCAGAGTCACTCATTAGCTGGGGAAAAAAAATTAAATCCTGAAATCCCTTTTTTTTTTGCTTTGGTATATCTTTAGGTCAGAACACTTTAGAAATAAGTAGTGACCCTCCTATCAAGAATAACGACATTAAGTCCGGGCATGGTGGTGCATGCCTGTAAGCAGCAGCGTAGGAAGCTGCGGCTGGGGCCAAGGATTGTGGTTTGAGTCCCACCAGGGACACATACTGAGACCTAGATCCAAAAAAATATAGCTGGGCGTGGTGGTGCACGCCTGTAACCCCAGCTACCTGGGAAGCTGAGGCTGGGGATTGCTTGAGTCTGGGTACCCCGGGCAACGGGAGCCACGGTTCCACAGGCAAAAATAGTGAGACCTAGTCTCAAAAAAAAAAAAATATATATATATATATATATATATAATTAATGTCAGTGTCTCAAAATTCCTATAAATATAAACTAGATATAAGTATATTTACTGGAAAATAGCTCTTACAAAATAAACCTATCTGATGGCTTCCTGAGTTCTAACCCTCATTTTGATTCTCTAATAAACTGTTGCTGAGATTTTCCTTTCAACTAACATTGATATGTGTGTTAGTATACTCATACAACCCTAGTTCACTCTGATCTAAATATGCATGTGTTAGTATACTCATATAACCCTAGTTCACTCTGATCTAAATTTGCTAGCCATCAGCTAACATTAAGAGGCCCTGAAATACTATGTCTATTCTTCCACAAACACGAAGAAATCTCATGATGGTCTGACATCATAACTCAATCTTTTCCAATTCAAAAGTCAATAAAACTTTTGAGGTTATTTGACTTATTTTTGCTTTTTGAGCAAATGATCATGTTAACCCTGGTGGGTAAAATCCAACGTATTTCCCCATGTCAGCCTTATTCTAAGTGTAAATGACAGAAAAGCAGTTGTGAGTGGACAAACTTGTCTTGTTCTAGATCTTAATGGAAAGACTTTCAGTCTTTCGCTATTAAGAATGATGTCAACTGTGGGTTTGTTATAGATGGCTCTTAGGTTATTTTCCTTTTATCCCAAGTTCTTAAAGTACCTTCATCAAAATGGATGTTGAACTTTATCAAATGTTTCTCTACATCTATTGATATGATTCTGAGGTTCTTTTTTTTCTTTTTCGTGATGTGTTCTATTATATATTACTTGATTTTTCAGAACCTACCCCCAAAGAACCCAAAAATACTAATTGGAAAAGGTACAATGTTCAGTGTAGCAACATAACTAAAATATGGAAACAATTCTGATGCCTGAAAAGGATCCTGTATAAAGACAAAAGAGACCTCTAATGTGAAAAAAATAAATTAGAATTAATAAATAGAATTATTAAGGAAGAAAATAAGAGAATCTATCCCTATCCCACATTATTAAGGAAAAACAAGGGAGAACTTTTTTCCTAATAAGATACCAAAAATTACCCATACTCTCATGGGTAAATTCCCAGGCAAGCATGTCAGACTACTTTGACCTGAAACATGTCCACATGTTTGTGGCATCTTCCGGCAGGGAGCCATAGGAAAGGGGTCCTGAAGCAGATTCCAGAAAGTTAAGACAAAATGTATTACCACATCAAAATAACACCTGCCATTGTCAGCTTCCCCACATCTTTTTTTTTTTTTTAGTTTATTTTTATAAACTAAAAAATTTTTTTCAACAGGACTATTCAACAGGACTTTTTTTCAACAGGACTATTCAACAGGACTTTTTAAAATTTTTTTTAGTTTATAAAAAAATTATTTTTAGTTTATTTTTTAGTTTATTTTTATTGATTGTATACACACACATACATTACATCCACATATCTCTTACCCATACATCTCTACCAGGTGTCTCTATATGTCTCTCCAATGCAATATATCTCTTGCTGTGTCTCCTTCCTAGTATCAGTGTGCAAGTTGAGTGGCAGAAGCAGGAGTTTTTTTCTTCCCCAGAGCCCAGCTGCCTTCCATATTGTATAACTTCACCTGGCCACTCAGTTTTACCCTTGTTATGTGGGGATGGGGAACATGGTACTTCACCTTTTAATGAAAATATATCTGTAATGACAGGGAAAGTTAATGATGCATGAAACTCATAATGCATGAATTTCATTTCTAAATTTCTACCCCTGAATAATGTACATATGCAGCCAGGGATATGTATAAAACTTTCAGAATAGTCCTGTTGAAAGAACCCAAACACCTATGAACAGTAAAATGGGCTTACATTATATCTATAATGTATATATAATAAATATATACACAGAATGGAAAACTGAAGAGTAGGGAAATGAGAATATTGTTACTACAATCACCAAGTATTAGTCCTAAACATTTTGTAGCCATTATATGTATTTTTATTAACAATTTTATTAAAATATAGTTCAGCTACAATACCATTCACCCATTTAAGATGTACAATTTAATGATTTTTGGTAGATACAATGAGTTGTATAACTATCACCTCAATTATAGATTATTTTTATCTTCCTAAAAAAGAAGTGTTCTACCCTTTGTTCTACCCTATCATCCTACATACCATTTCTTCCCAATCTTTTCCAGTTCTAATAACCATGAATCTACTTCCTGTGCATAGAGATTTGTCTATTCTGACATTTCATATAAATGGAGTCATAAAAATGTGGTGTTTTATAACCGTATTCTTTCACTTGTCTACTAAGTTCAACCATGTAGTTGTATTAGCTCTTCATTACTTTTTATCATCAAATAATGTTCAATTGTATTGATATACCATGTTGTATTTGTTAATGCACAACTTGGTGAACATTTGAATTATTTATACTGCTATGCTATTATAAGTCATGCTATTAGGAATGTTTGTGTATGAGTTTTTATATAGACATATGTTTTCACTTCTCTTGGATATATACCAAGGAGTATAAATGAAAGGTCATTGTATAACTCTATATTTATCCCTTTGAGAAGCTGCCAGACTGTTTGGCTGTACCATTTTACATTTCAATAAGCAGTAAATGAGAGCTTCAATTTCTCCATATATGTGATAACACTTGTTACTATCTTTTTGAGAGAGAGAATTTGAAAGACAGTGTTCTCATGGATTTGAAAGGTGAAAATTCTGAGAGGAACTTTATTCCCTATCCTGATCCCAAACCTCTGGTTTCTCTTGACACATCAGTCACTGAAGACTTTGGATACCTGGGATCAAGTAAGATATTTCACTATGTTAGGGCTCCTGCTGAGTTAACTGATGATACAAGGCTTTCTCTACTTGAAGAACACTTGAATCAAAGATCTAAAAGTAGCAGATCCTGAAGGGAAATAGGTCTCCAGACCCCTGTGTATGGGGTGTACAGGGTCTATAACGAAACTCTAATATGAGAAGACTGAGTTTTTGAGGTAAAAGAAGGGAGAAAGATCTAACATTACCAATCCTTTCCCAGTGTCTCAACAGAAACAAGGTAGATTTCTGACTACACAGCAAAACCAAAGTGATAAAAATGCATGTGCTTTCCAGAGTTTGTAGGATTTAAGAGAGTTAAGGTACAAGAAAATTATTTATATATAATTATAAATATATATGAGAATTATAAATATGTATATATGTATATATATACATATATATGAGCCCTAGTGTATATATATATATATATATATATATAACAAAATAATAAAAAAATCTTCACCCTATGTCATAGGGAATGCAAATTACAAAAAGAAAGATAAGGCAGGAATTCAGAACGATACCTAGCAAACATAATTGTCAAATGAGTGAGATAAAATGTAAATCTAAAAAATGAGTTTGAAAAGGATTCTAAGTGCAGTAAAAAACTAAAATATGATTTTCTGTTAAATAATTCATTATGTGAGCTGAAAGAGAATATTAGACATTGTTAGGACTGAAATTAATAAACTGATTGAATAAAAATAATTACAACAAAACATACAAAATGGAGGTAATTATTATGAGAAAATAAATAAGGAGACAGTTGGAGTAGCAAAGAGAGAACCATTGAGTTTGAGGGAAGAATCAATTATTAAAGAAATAATAGAAGACAGTTTTCCTAAACTGAAAAGGATTGACCATAACTGGAAAGTTTCAGCCAGGATCAATGACAAAAAAAATGTAAAAAAATAAATATAATACTCAGGTCGATCATATAAAATTTTTCAACCATTTTTATGACCAAGATAAAAATGTTAAGTTCACAAGCAATAGAACATGTTATCTATAAAGAAAAAAATTCAGAAAGATCAATAGAGTTGTGCATAATTATATATAAACAATTGGACAGCCTAGACAAAATGAATAAATGCCTAGAAACACCACCTACCAATACTGAAACAATAAAAAAAAGAGAGAGAAATAAGCAGATTAATAACAAATAAGGAGATTGAATTGTAGTTAAAAAAAAACTTCCAAAAAAGAAAAAAAAAGATAGTATTAATGTTTAAACTTCCCCCTAGAAAAAAAAGACAAGGTCCTTTTTATGAGCCTAGTATTGCATAACTGCTGAGGGGCTGATATCAAAGGTCTTATAAAGCGCTCACACAAATCAATAAAAACAAATCAAACAATCCAATCAGAAAATGGGCAGGAGAGCTAAATAGACACTTCTCCAAAGCAGAAATGGAAATGACCAAAAGAAATAAGAAAAAATGTTCATCATCATTTATTGTTATAAGGGAAGTGTAAATCAAAACCATAATGAGCTACTTTCTCACACATATTACCTATATTAAAAAACAAAAAGATCAGAAACAAGTGCGGATGAGAATTCAGAGTCAAAGGTAACTTCTCATAGTGCTGGTGGGAAGGTAAGCTAGTTCAGCCACTCTAGAGAGCTATGTGCGATTCCTCAAAACATTAGATATAGATTTGCCCAACTACCCATTTGTGGGATTCTTCCCAAAGGAAAAAAAATCACTAATTTGAAAGGAAACCTGTAACCCCTTATTTATTGCAACACCATTTACAATAATCAAGATATGGAAACAGTCTAAATGCCCCCAACAGATTATTGTATCAAGAAGATGTGGTATAAATAGATCCATACTAGTCAACAATCAAAAAAGATGAACTCTTTGCTCTTTGCAGCAAACATGGATGAACCTGGAAGGGCTGATAAGTAAAACGAATCAGAAGGAAAAAGATAAATATCCAACGGTTTCACTTATATGTGAAAACAGAAAAAACAAAGGGTCAAACAAAGACAAGCCTTGATAGCTAACCACAGATCTGAGGTATGTGGGAGAGGAGATGGGGGTTGGTGAAAACAGATGACAGAAAGCATAACAAACGGTGGCCATGAACTATGGGTACTTTGGTGCTGGAAGAATTACGGTGACCACACCTGATGGGGAAAAATCATATACTGTCCAAAAATTGACTGTGATGTCAGAAAAAAAGGAAGAGATTTCAAAAATTTAAAACAGCAATAGTGCTGAAAAAAAACATGTTTAGGCTCCAACTAATTTGATAAATACATATATGTAGCTGATTTAATGACCAGTGTGTTTAACACTTATAATCCATATACCATTCCTGTAGTCTGAACTAGAAGAATGCACTGAAAATAATCATTCATTTCTTGATCTGATATATCTAGTTTAATTAGTTATCTCCATGAAAGTACTTTGTAAAGCAACTTCCTGAGCTTTAGAAAAGATTTCTGGTTTTGTGTGGGATTGCCTCTATGTTCAAACTATATCTCTCACTATACTTAGGTTTCAAATTTTTCTCTAAAAGCTGTTTAACTTTAAATTAAAACATACATGCATATATATATTCACATTCATACATACATACTGAATACTTGTGATACTAGACATTAATTTTGCTTAAGTCAATGAATATCGAAGTTATAGTCCAGTGTATATTCCTTGCATCTAAGAGAAAGCAGGTCTACAGAAGACACTAAGTAGTATTTATTGAGTGAGTGAATAGCTGCAAGACAATTTTAAAAGAGGTCTAAGTCTACCACTTACTCTAGTCATTGCCGATCTCTAGCTTCTGACCCCTCCACTGTAGTAAAGACCTCCACTCCTGGTTACCATTTAATTTACTTAGTGAAATCTGTATGTCTGGAAGACTTGCTTTTCACAATGGAGTTATAGCTTCTTATGACTCAGAAATTTCATCTATCCCTATAATGGATCACCTTTTTGTGTGTGTCTCATAAGCTTCATGCTTGTCATTAGTAACTGAGCTATAAACACAGAGCCCACACTGAATTTCACTGAATGTCACTTTGGAGATTGCCAGGTGATTGTGCCTGTTATTGGTGTATGGTGCATATGTTGCTCACCCCACTTAAATTTTATTCATGGCCACCGATCCTGGTCCTGATTCAGGTAACAAAGCCTGCATTCTGAATTCTGCTTTCAGCACCCACTTTCCAGTTGATTGCTCAGTGGTGCTGTTTCTGTTTGCCAGGTTTCCTCTTGACTGCAGATTGCCCTCGATGAGCTTTGCTCAAAAACACTACACTCCTTCCATCCACTGTCAGGACATCGACACCTCATCTATATGACTTCTGACTCCAGTGTCCTTAGCTCAGAGCTCCCATATCTGTTCATGATTCCTCTGTCTGGTATGGAGGATTCACTGCTTCCTCATTCTGGCAGGTTACCAAAGTCTTAATTTTGAACCTCTTTTTGTGCCTTCCAAAGCTCTTAGCAAGGACTAGATGTTTGGTAGTTCCAACTATACTTGCTGCTGGATAATTACTATTTTAAAACTGTCAATATTCCTCTTTCCTTCTTTCTTTTTTCTTTAAATGACTTCGAAAAGACCAGCCAAATTAGAGTTCTCATCATCTTCTTTAAGCAATCCTGTTTTTCTGAGTCATTTCCAGGGCATGTGAATTCTAAAAACTGGAAATATGAATGCCAAGGAACACATGATAGAAAGATGTTTATGCAAGCCAGGGTGAGCCTTTGCAGCTCAAAATGATGTCTTCCAATCCTGCTGAAAAAAAAAAAAAAAACACCACTCTGACCCTAAAGCAACAATTTTCTCTCCGACATAAAGAGTTCTGTGATTAGAACTGTCCTGATTTGCTGCAAATACCTATTTCAAAGGAGACTGGTGTGCCTCATATTTAAGCGTTATTCACGTTAGCAGAGAAATTAAATTCCTCAAATCCTATTTAAGGCTGGGGATGGAGGGGGGGCAGAGAGCAGGGGGATTTACCCATTGATGCTATAGTAGAAAACAGAGAGCATGACTTGCAGCTGTTCACCTCTGTCTTAAACAAGAAAACAAACCTCCTAACCAGCCACCACCAAACACCTTTCACTTGGTTCCCATGGCAACACTTCTATCCTCTGGTGCCCACAATGTCTCTAATGCCTCTGACTAGTTGGATTCATTGGCACCTGCTCCCCTTGCCAGCTCTTGTCAAAACTTATTAGAATGAGAATCTTTTCTGATAGCACTAGTGGGAGAAGAAAGCAAACACATTTAGTTCACTGGAGATGTCTCTCAACTCCCTATCTAGCCAGCATCTTAGGCTTTCCAAGGAGAGAGTACTCTTCTGCGTGCATGGTCCTGCCTGCAGACACGCTCACACAGACACATGTGTGTTGAAGTAGTGACCTGACTAATATGGTCCTTGTCCAGGGCCTCTGCTCTATGTCGTGAGATCCAGATTGCAAATGCTTTGCAAGGAAAGGAAAGAGTTAGTCAAAGGAGCAGGTGTTCTGGTCCTTCAGGTACCATCAGCCAATGGGAACAGTCGCTGATGATGTAATGCTCTTAACTCTTCCAGTTTTGAGGACTTAAGGTTAGGGATTTGTGGGGGGTTGAATTTTTTTCTGGCCTATATTGAACTAGATTTTTCTCTCCAGCTATTTATGTCCTGTCACTTAAGTTCAGGTTTTCTCAAGAATGAGAGGATGCTGCTTTTAAGACAGGATTCAGAGCAGAGCCAGACAAGCCGGATAAAATAGCGAATGTGACAGAAAACTTTTGCCTATAATCCAGTGTTGTGGTTTTATGTGGCTTCCTGAGAGTTTTAAGTGATCCCTTCCCTCCCTCAACCTGAGTTGACCCTAAACTTGAAATAGTGGATTCTTTGACATCCCTTCTTTTCTTCATCACGTCAACTCAGTCCATAGCTGTGCCCAGGCAACATCTCCCATGCAGTCAGGTGGTGCATGGGGTCTAGGGTGATGGAATGTCCAAGTTTGCTCCAGACTGAGGTGTCAAAGGCAGGAAAAGTTCCAGAGAAACCAGTTTAGCCACCCAATGTAAAGGATAGAATAAATGGGGTGGAGGGCATGTAAATGTCAGAATAAGCTTTGTTAAATAGGAAATATGGGCCAGTCAGTCATGTTCTGTGCCCTTTGAATTTAATAACTTGGTTCCCCTTACCTGTTATTTTAAATATAAGTTCCATATAGATTTCCTAGTGATGGAAACAAACTGACTTTCTATTGAGTAAAAGAATTCATACCTGTTTTCAATGATTTGAAGTTAGAATACCCTAATCATTTTATTTGTGTTTCTCAAGGAATCTTCGCTTAAAAAAGAAAATTAGTGAATGTTGGGGAATTTACTGCAGCTCTCATTGGGGGAATACAGAAAGGGGTTTATATTGCACTACACTAAAAACGATATTAACATGTTATTTTCTCTAACTTTCTTTTCCTACTTATGCAGGAATGAGGTCTCTTTTACTCCTGCTTTTAGAGATTTCAAGGGCTAGTACCATCCTAAGATTGCTACCATTTCTCTCTTATTTGCATGAAGTAATTTACTTTCTCATTGCTTATTTCTCCAAACTTACATAAACTTGCCCACTAAGTAATATTTAGGGATGTGAAGATATCATATTTAGGGGTAGATTTTGTTAGCATTCAGCAAACAGAATCTGCTGGTAGAGCAGACTCAACACTTTTTTTTTTAAAGCCAGACTTGTGATAGTAATTATTTTAAATTAAATTCAGAATATTAGTAAATTTTTTGATGTAGTATATGTAGTATTAAGAAGTACTTGTACTTCTGCACACACACACATACACACACCTCTGCATGTTAATACCCAAGTTAATTGGGTTTTAACTGGTACCAACAGTGCAAGAACCCATTTCATAAGTAATTTAGGCAGCTGGTTGACTGACTTACCCCAATAACTTGTTTTAGACATAGCTTATGTCCTTAGGGACAATTTGTTCTATAGTCAATGCACATATATGTAGGGGTAGCAATGTCATAGAGATTGATACGTGGCTACAAGATTACCAATAGCAATGTTGATGTGGATGTGAATGGCAAGACTGTGGATGGCTGCAGAAGTAAGTGGTTTCATGGAGAATGTCACACAAACACATTAATGGACACCATGCTCTATTTCTTTTGTATCCTATTTCCTTCCCTGAGTAAACAATTGTAAATTGTTTTTTATTTTTCTTGTTTTCTTCTTGTTTCTGAATTTATTCCTGAACTCTGCCCAAAATATAAAACACCTTTCACTTCAGTCTCATCTAGATAAAACTTATATAAAAGAGCAAAATGCTATTTTCCTTGGAGAGTTCTCTCTGGAACCCTGTATTCAATTGCTATCCTATATGGTAATTCTCTGCATCTTCACTACAGTTATCCCCCTGGGATCCTTTTCACTAGTACCCATGAATGGATGCCCCCCTCCTTATTTCTTTTGTTGCCAAATCCTAGTAATTTCAATTTTATGAGTAGCTCCTTTTAGGGATGCATTTCCCTTTGTTTCCATATAAAATTTAATATCATCATTAAATTTCCACAAAAATTCCTACTGGAATTTGAAGTAGAATTATGTTAAATATATAGATTAGTTAGGAAGAAACTGGCATCTTGATATACTGAGTTGTTTAAACTTATAAACATGGTATACCTCTACAAATTTTTGAGTCTTAGAATTTTCATCAAAGTCATATAGTTTCCAGAATACAAATTTTTAAAATATATTTCATGGTATTTATATATAATACTGTATAGCTCATGATTTTTAGTCTTAATAAATAACATTATTGTGTTATTTTAAATTTTCGACTGTTCATTGCTAGTATATAAAAATAAAATTGACTTTTGCATATTGATTTTATATCCTTTGACCACACTAAACTCATTTATTAGTTCCACTGGCTTTCTTATACATCTTTTGGGATTTTCTAGGATTCTGAATAGATATGTTTTATTTTTGTTCTTTCAATATTCTGATTAGTATTCCTTTTTTGATTCATGACACTGGCAAGAATCTCAACTAGGATATTGAGTAAGAGTGATATGAGATGTAATAACTAACATTACACATCCTGATTATATATGAAAAAGATCATCCTTTAAGTATGTTGGTTATAGGTTTAAATTAATTTTTGAAAATGCTATTTATTTATTATCTTTCAATTTGAGTAAATGATTTAAAATTATGTTTTTCTGTAATTTTCATTTCTCTTTTCAATTTTCTAAAATTCAAAATAATTATGTATTTCATTTCTAGAATTGACCAGCTATTTTTTTCATTTTTCCCTTTTTATCTCTTTTCATAGTCTTACTGAAATAAAATTTTAAACCATAAATTAATTCACCCATTTTAATTCTAATGATTCTCATTATAGAGTGATTCTCATTATATAAATGATTCTCATTATAATAATCACAATTATATTTTAGAATGTACCATATCCTCCAAAAGAACCCTCATATTTCATTGTAGTCAATACTTAGTCTTACCTCTAGATTTAGACAATGAGTAGGTGAATATTAATTATTCTCTCACATTTTGTGATAAAAAAATATTTTCCTCCACTAAATTGCCTTGCTGTCTTTGTCAATAATCAATCAACCACACATATTAGGATTTGTTCCTATATTCTCATTTCAGTTGCATTCATCCTAATTAATATATATGTTTTATAATAAATTTTGAAATAAAAACAGTCCTCCCACTTCTTTCTTTAAAAAAAAACAAAAAAAATCTTTGATTATCTTCGTTCTCTTACATTTTCATATAGATTTGCTCATTATCTTGAGCTTGTCAGTTGCCTCAAATTGTTCTACTAGCATTTTGATAGTAATTGTATTGGAGCTGAAAAATCCAGTTATTGGATAGTGATTCCTTTAAAGCTAATCTTATCTTTTTCTGACTACAGAAATATGGTATATTTTTCTTTTATTTCCATACTTACATTGAGTCCATTAAGCATTTCATTTATGTAACTTTTTATTCTAAAATTTTCTTTTATTATTTTCTTGTCTTCTATTTCTTTACTTAAGATATTCTATTTTACCTTTTCATAAGAATGCTTATAATGAAATAAAAGGATATTTTTGTAGCTACTTTAAAATTCTTGTAAATAATCCCAATATCTATCTCATTTCTGTGTTGTCACCTGCTGATTTTCTTTTCTGAATTGAGTTGAAGTTTTCCTGGCTCTTGGTAAGGAGAGTAAATTTAGATTTTATCCTGGATATTTTTAGTATTATTCATGAGCATCTAGTTTCTATTTTAATATTATGTGTAAGCAGGCAATCGACCTATTTAGGTCCAGAATGTCCTACTTTTGTGAAATGAGATTCCATTGTATATGGAGTTCTTGAACATCTTACAATGCTTCTCATATGTCTAAATTGTATGAGGATATCTAGAGGCTAGTCTGAAATCTGGACAGTATTCCATACTTTAGCTCAGTTTTCAACACTTTTCTCTATTGATTCTGATTGATTTCACCGTAAAGTGGACAGAATTTTGCTTAGAACTTTATATACATGTTAAAGAATCCTTTTCTCTAGTTCCTCCCCTTTATAATCTATTCAACCTGGTCTATTGATGAGAGAAGTTAGGTGTCCTATTTTACCTTCTATCTGCTTAATTCTATGCATGGACAGACCATATGATTTTCCCTCTCCACTTGGAGATGGAAAATGATGACATTAGTGTTGGCATTAATTTAGGGTGACTGTGCTATGACCCAGGCTCTGAAGCACCAAGAAGGATGGAATAAACCCTTTAATTTTAGAAAACAAGATTTTTTTCTATGAAAATTTGTCTGCATATATTAGCATTACCTGGCTTAAAGATTATTCTAGCAGTCTGATGGCCTATACAACAGAGGTTGGGGCACTGGTTTACAAGAGAAATCTGACACAATATCTGGTTTTGTAAATAAAGTTTTACTGCAACACAATACTTTTCCTCTCTCTATTCCTCTCTTATTTTACTAGAAAGGCATAATTGAGTTGTTTCAGTAATGATTGCATGGCCTTCAAACATGACACTTTTTACAATCTTTTCTTTAACAAGAAATATTTTTGACCTTTTATATAGTGAAAACAAAGGAAATAAGAAATGAGAAAGGAAATATGTTGAGTTAAGAAGGAAAAAGAGAATGAATTTGGGAAGGTGGAGGAATGGAGGAAGAGTCAGAGGCAGAGGGAGGGAAGGAATTATAATTAAATTTGATAGAGAACAACACCACTTTGTCTTTTGAATCTCTATTTTCTCAGGCAGACTAATTTATTTTCTCATCTTTTCTGTCTTCTGATCATTGCTTTATATTTTTCTAGGTTGTAATTTTAATTATTGGGAGAAATAAGATGGGATGTTTTTTGTTTTATGTTCAGTTGGAAGCCTGTAATATAAGTTTAATAGTTTACACAGCTATATCAATGACTTACATTTATATAGATTTTAATGAATTCCAAATATAGTTTAATTAAAAAGAACTAGTAGTTCATAGAAAAGCATAATGAATTAGAGAAATCTGGGCAGATGACATTAGTAAGGGTGATATAGTATCTGGATTTCCCTTAGTCTTACCGGAAAATAGGATAACAAACTATCAGATAACTCTAGAAAACCTAAGAAACAGGTTTTCTCATATCCTCAGATTTAAGGCCTAGATAAGTCAGTTGCCAAAGAGTGACAAGATCTACACAGCACCAGATATGCTATGGAAGAAGAAAAGGGAAACGATGGGTTCCTGCCCAATGTAAATACAGAAAAACCTCCACATTTTGATGAAATTCACTGGAAAGATTGGCAGGCTTCTCAAGGACAGCAGCTGAAAATGAAGAGCTCTGTGAATGGCAAAAGTAGGGAAGTGAAGGCCTCTGAGATAAGACCCAATGCCTGAGATACCACCTTACACCAGTAAGAATGCCCCACATCCACAGAGCAGACAACAACAAGTGCTGAAGTGGATGTGGAGAGAAAGGAGCACTTTTATACTGCTGGTGGGAATGTAAACTGGTCCAGCCACTATGAAAAACAGTGTGGAGGACCCTCAAACTAATGAAAATGGAACTACCATTTGACCCAGCAATCGCTCTTCTGGAAATCTACCCAAAGGAGACCTCAATGTGGGTACACAGGGACACCTGTGCTCGGATGTTTATTGCAACACTATTTATAATTGCAAGAACATGGAAGCAACTGAAATGTCCCAAAACAGATGACTAGATGAAAAAGATGTGGTATATATACATAATGGAATATTACTCATCAATTAAAAATGACAAATTTGATGATTTTTTGGTAACACGGATGTACCTAGAAGAAATCATATTAGCAGAAACAAGCCAGAAGGAAAAAGGCAGAAACCAAATGGTTTCACTAATATATGGACAACCAAACGAAAGTACACAACTTCAGGAGGGGACCAGCTGGAGTGATCAGGGAGGGGCGGTGGTAGGTGACCCCCAGGGATCACAATGATGTGAAATATATATGTATATATATTATTATTAATATTATTAAAAAAGAACAAACAAAAAAGACCCAAAGGCACTGGAGCAGTTTGATCCTTATAAGCTTTCTAAAATAACCAGCTTGGGCTTCCTTCCAGAGAGAGCATAACTCTGAGCAGAAAACTACTCAGAAAAAGTGAAAATTGAGCAGGATAGAGGTAGCAGAGATAAGGATTAAAAGATGTAAAAGGTGGGGAGAGGAACAGAGCCAGGATATCTTAGAAAGCAAGTGACCATGTTCCCTGCAGCAATACAGTAAATTATAGAGAAGTTGATGCTTAAGTTAGAAAAGCTATCTGAATGAAATCTTCATTTTCCAGGTCAGGAAATATAATTTTACTACAAATTTATAATGAAAAAACTTTGAGGTGAAAATCCCACACAAAGTTAATGTGAAGAAAAATAAATGAAAGTGTAGGATACCATCTCTCCAGTGAGTAAAAAAATGCCAGATTCAATAGACAGATGAAAAATGCAATATAGTCTTAAAATGAGCTGAAAACGACTGATTAAACTTAGAAAAATTCCAAAAAGGTTGACAATTCATGAATTGAGAAAACATTTATTTAGAAACTAAAATTAAAGTAACAAATATTTTTAGAAAAAAATAAATATAAAGAAAATAGAATGAGATTTAAAATATGAAAAAAATAATTTTGAAAGGAAATGAGAGGCATTGAAGAAAATCAAAGGAAAACTAAAATATACATAATGGGAAGACCGGACAAGAAAATCAAAGTAAAAGAAGAAAATATTGAAATAAGAAAAGTTTTGGGGAGTACTTGCAAATTAATACTGAAAGGAAATAACATATGTTTGATAATTTTGACTGAGAATGAACAGCAGCAAGAGTGGATTTAATGGCAATATTAGCCTTTAAATAAAATAAGACCCAAAAAAGACATATTTGGACAACTAAACAAAAAAAGCCTTATGTGTTACAAGGGAATTAAACTCAAAATTTTGTATTCTTTTTAAAATAGTAATGTACAAATGAAAACTGTAGTAACATATGTAAGACACTTAAAGGAAAATACATCAATCAAAAATTTTATGTCTAGTAAAACTTTTAAGTGTACAGTCACACCACTGTACCTCAGGTCATCTAGATTTATTCCTGATACCATTTAGAAAGTTTATATGTCTGTGTTATACATTTAGGGCTGTGAGCCATTTTGAGTTACTTTTTATGACAGGTATAAAATCTGTATATGGTTCCTTTTTTTTTTCAATTTATAAATCTAGTTGTTATCCTATGTTTGTATAGACCATCTTTTCTCAATCAAATTTTTAATAATATGGCTAGAACTAGAGGTGATTTATTAAGTGAAATAAGAAAGACAAATACCATATAATTACATGCGTATGTGAACTATAAATAGACAAACAAAATCAAATCCTTAGATGCTGCTTTTAAAGATAAAAAAAATACAACACAAGAAAAAACAAAAACAGTTATTACTAATTACCAGAGAGGGAGGGGGAGAAGGAGGGGGAGGAATCAAGTGGATAATAGTGAATGGACATTAGAATTTTTTTCATGGTAGGAATGCTGTGATATGTACATTTACCTATGTGCGAATTAGTGCTTCTCAAGCTTACACAGTGTTATAAACCAGTGGTACTTCAATAAAAAATAGATTTGTATCTGAAAAGACAGACAAAAAATTGCTGCCTTTGTTCCTTTGTCAAAGATCACTTGACTGATCTATTTCAGGGCACTGGATTTTGTTTCTCCAATCTGCCTATTCTTGGACCACCTCCCCACTGTGATGATTACTTATACTTAATTCTTGACCATGGGTAGTGTCAGTCCTCTAGCTTTGTTCTTCTCCAGCATTATGGAGGTTCATCATGGGTTTTTGCCCTTCATGTGATCTTTAGAATCAGTTTTTATGACCCATGAATTAACTTGTTTTGTGATTTTGGTTTAGCAATATACAATTTTCAATACTATGATATTCTTTCTATTATTCTGCAGACTGGAGCTCAGAAAGTTTTTGTGAGATACTTTCTTTTTGGTCACATTTAAATGGATGTATTCTATCAAGTTGTGGAAACAATTGCGTGTTCTACGAGGTGTCCCTAAAATCCTACTGGCAAAGCAGTTTGAAAATTAAAAGCAAGTGACATATTTTCATAGCATCATTTGAGGAAAAAAAAACAAAATAGCAACTGTTCCTTACAATTCAATTCTTCACATACTGAAGATTACATTCAAGAGGTTTATAGATTTTAAGCTTAGCTTGTCTCCATCTCCTGCTTTTTCATTCCTCTCCCTCTCTAGTTTTTTTTTTTTTTTTGTACATAATTAAGAAGACTCTATACTATAAAATAGGACAATGGGGTTAGAATGTGTGTTGCTGAGTTGAGAATTCCTTAATTTGGCTAGAAGAGACAGTAGGATACCATAATGGAGTACTGCAAGAAGCAGAAGAAATGACTGAATTGTCAAGAGAAAAAATAACTTGAATATTTCACAAGATACTGGGCTATTTGAATAGTGATCTTGGCTCCTGTATTAAGATCAGGATCAGGGAAAGTGAGATCCAGAGAAAAGTTCATGGGACAGAGTTGAGATGCCCAACTCTCTCAGGGGGGAAGTCATTAGAGAAATGGAAGGCATGAATTCAAACTGAGTGTAACAGCATTTCAGACTTGTTCCTGTCAATTGAGGAGTGATATAAAAAATAATGAAAATAGTAGCTCCCACAGATCCAGTTTTCAGATTGTTAAATCACTTAGTGTGCTGGGAAGCTTGTAATTGTAATGATGTAGAGAAGAGGGATTGCTGTAAATAGAAAACCTTCAAAATCAGGGGATATGTTTTTAAAACTTCCAAATTGGTTTTCTTTAATGTTGGTAATAAATATTTTTGTTGAAGATAATTCTAGAATGTTCTGTACACTATTTCAATGAAATACTTTTAGCAAAGGGAGCTGTTCAATAATTTGTTGACTCACTTCAAATATCTTATGAGGAACATCAATTAAAGTTTCTTGGTGACTTGAGATTATCATTATACCAGAGCTATAACACAGCTGTCTCCTCAGAGGCTCTGGAGAACGGCACTGATTTGTTCTAGAACTAAATGGTCCCTATTTGTGTACTCTTGGAGTTGTTTCTCTTCCTTTACTTGCCTTGCTGTAAGTGTTCACTTCTTTGCTTTCATTTTTATCCCTAACTATCTTGGTTAACTCCAAGTAGTTGGTTGTTTTGAGATTTTCAATGTAGGAATTTAATCATTAAAGTTATTAAGAATTATTCGTAGTCTATAAATTCATAGATTATGAGTTTCTAAGGCAGAGATTTTCAGCTATCAGTCAGACGCCATGAATGCATTGGGGAATCAATTGAATGACCAGGATTCACTTGTTATTTGAATAATGAAAATATAATAGAACATGTGACTGAACATGTTTTATTTATCATATGTGGCAAGTATAACTGTTTTGTGTAATTCAGTTTTATATAATGGTACAAAATGTAAACTCTGAGTTATTAACTGAATACAGCCCATAGTAAGAAATGATTGAATATATTTGAAGGATTTGGATTTTTGACATGTGATCTTTTTTCCCAACTTATTCCTTAAACTGTCTTTATTTCTTTGCAGGTACTTAAGGGATAAGAAATCACCATCTCTTTCCATGCAAAAATTTCTCCCCTTAACTTTAATCTCATTAAAGTTAATATCTTTAATGTGAGATTTCTACCTATAATGGTATTGAACAGATTGAGAATCAGCCCATAGCTGACATTCTCTTGAGGTGACACTTATGACAGAAACTCTTGGAAACAGTTTTTGTGATAACAAATCTCAGAATGAAGGCCTCAGTTGTTTGTGCAGCATTTTGGGTGCAATGATGGGTGTGCACATGCTTTCATTTTGAAAGATGACTTTTCTACTATACTGGGATCAGTGTCTTAGTAACTCTGAAAAAAAATAGAGGATTCCCTAGGTTGACTGAAAGTAATATTTTCAGTCTGAGGCTTAGCTGTGGTCTTTGAGGTTGCCTTTGTGTCCACACCATGGGAGGAAATCTGATAGGGTTCTAGATAGGAGCCTGAATATGAAGAGAAGTGGTTAAAGGCAGTGTCATATTTCTCAGAAACCTATGTACAAGAATAGGTCGTGGCTACACAAGGCACAAAAAACCCTATGTACAAAAATAAGTGGTAGCTACACAGGGTTAAAAACAAAACCCCCCCACCTTAAATTAAGCTAGATATTAAATAAAATCAAATTAAATAAAAATGTTGATGATGAATTTGCTGAGTGAATATTTTCTAGCACATCTGTGCAGAAGAAAAGATATTCTTACAACTCCTGATGCTTTTTTCAATGCTCCTTTATTCCTTTTACCACTTTCTGTTGTTTCTGTCCATCTTAAAAACAAATAAATCCCTGTACTATTATTCATTAACTACTATATTAAACTCTTTTTGTGCCAGTCTTGTTATTGGATTGGGTACTTTAAAGGACTTTTAACACAATTCTAAGACTATATAAGCATATTGGTTCAAAGGCATATAATGCAGGGTGTTGAGGACACTAGACAAGTAGGAGTTGGAGGAGTACATCTTTCCATGGTCTCCATGGACAAATATACATAGAACACAGTCTCAAAATGTATGTATTTCTCAGTAGGTCAGGAATTTTATTTTTCTTACTTTAATTTTATCTGACTATCTGCCCTTGTAGTATTAAAACCTACCTAGCATAAAAATATATGCTTTGATTACAAAACATCATATTGTAGCCATATCTCTATACTGACATATCAAGATTTTTCCCTGTAAGTTTACTTGAAATAAATCTGGGTGTTCAGTAAATTGGAAGACATGGTTTCTTCCATGAATAATACAAAACCTCAAGAAGAGTTTCCCAGAAACTCAGCCATCATTAGAATTATTCAAAGAATAAAAACTTCTCCTGAAAGGAATTCCCAATAGCTCATTTGGTATGTAAACAAATCATGTGTCCTGAAGGTATGGTTGGAGTATATAAAATATTAAAATGTTGATATCTGATAGATTCTAGGAAGAAGTTTAAATTTATAGGCAAGCATTTCATGGAGCAGTGGGAGATCCTTATGATTCAATGAGTCTTACATTAAAAATAAGACAAGGTAAGACATATTAACCCATAGGACACTACAGCGTGAATTTTATGCACAATATCACTGGGGCTATGCTACTGGACAACCCTTTTCTCTCTAGGAATTGTAGAAAATGAGGAGTCTATCAACATGTGCAGATGCAGCTAATTTGTGTCATAGTATGGAAAGGCAAAAGAGGTAAGGGAAATGAATGGATGGTGGAAGTGAGTGATGACAGCACATTATTAGTATGAAAGTTATCATTCATTGAATCCTTTCAGTCAATTATTTTGTTGTTTGCACATGCTTTTTCTTATCCAGTATTCAAGAGAAACTTCTGGTTTATATTTTTTAAGTTTACTTCCAAATACAGGAATATCAGGGGCCCAGATGAAGCCTAGATTACTTAGTATTGACAATCAAAACGATGTATTCTGTTTAGTGGGCATGAAGACAGGCAAAATCCGAGGCTAGGCATGCCCCTTGTCAGAATTCCAGGCAGTGAGTGGATTCAAGGTGAATCATCAAACAGAAGCTAAAAGGTAAGAATTCTGCTTCCTACTGAGCAAAACCAGAAAGTGTAAGACCAGTTACCAGGGCCCCAGCCAAAGGAGCTTCTGTTCTGATAGGGACATCCACAAACATCCAAATAAAGCACCAGATGCTTAGACAGGAGAGTCGGCAGTGGTAAACATCACAACAAGAAATATGGACTAAGTGAAACTCAGGAGGTGCACAGGACCCAGAAAAATCACAGACTTCATTTCAAGTCTCACATGAACTCACAGTTAACTCTCTAATGTCTTAATATTCTCTCATCCTAATTTTAATGCTTAACAGGAAACCTGTGAGAAGCATTATCACTTTATTTATAATGATCATGTTCATGACCATCATCAGGACCATCATCATCTTTACTAATGAAGGTGGTAGTAAGGCAAATTTTCCAGACTCACCAATGAAAGGCTAGTACCAGAGCTAGCTTTTTAGTTTATCTGACTCTAGAAGGAGCTCTCTTGACAGACTTCTAGCTTAGCCAAATGAAAAGAACAGGTTTATCTGTTTGGTAAACCGATGTCTGTAGAGTGATCAGCTAACTTGTAGGTATTAGCTACTCAATAAAATATGGCTTCCTAATTGGCTTCCTAATTGATTGAGTGAATAAATGAATGAATAAATAAGCTGTTGTGCTTGTGAGTGTGTTACTCAGAACACAACTATTTGAAGCTTTTGGTATTTTATTAAATTGTTTTGCTGTAGGTCATCATACAAAATCATAACCAGTGAATAGAAGCAGAGTCATGTCCAAGTGTATGGCTGCAGTCAAAGTATCAGTTACACTGACACAAGGCCTATCTGGGATTAAGGACTGAGGGATAGCAAAACAGGTGTTAGGTTAGGCCAGAAGAAAAACAGAACTGCATCTTTTCCTTCCATTTCCAGTTAGGTCTGCGCATGACAACCAGCAGAACAGGGGGCTCTTTTTGACACAACAACAGATTCAGTGCATAATCCCCAAGCTCTGGGTTCCAATGTTCCAGACATTCAATTGGTTTTTGTAACCTGTTTGGAGGTCTAGATTTCTCTCTTGTTATTGTTGAACATTCAGTATATTGGAAGTGGGGCTGTGTACCATGAGTGTGGAGAAAGCCCTGAAATTGAGTCTTCGGCAAGAGCAAGGACTGCAATTTTGTTATTTTCAGCTGAGTGGTAGTCAGTACTGGGAAAGGCACAGTTGAGGACAATATCATGACTGTCTTATAGCTGCTTGAGAATAAGATAGCTATTTATAGGCATGTGTGAATGAGTCTCAGGAGGGCTTTTGCATGTAACTGGCAAACAGGTAATCATGAGTGGGGAGCTAGGGGACAGGAGGGTTGGAAAATTAATCTCATAAAATATGGTTTAATTTTGTGGACACTTACTGATGTACACCAGGCAATTCTGTGCTTTCTATAGTTACTAACCGAGTACCCATGGTATCATGAGTCTATAGCTATGCCTTTGCAGCCAGATGACCCAGGTTCTTTCCAGAGGGTGTTCAGGTTAATTTAGGGGGTGCCCATCACTTCCTTTGAAGCCAGGACAAATGGTGGTCACAGGTAGGACACAGATGTGCTGAAAAATAAAGCTTTAAGTTCCATTCTTTGTTTCAGCAGTAACTAAAGATCAGCCTTTCTCTCAAGCTTAACAAAGTACATAGGAGCTCAAGAAAGCGTGAAGCTATTGAAAAGATAATCTTAATTCTTTCTAATTTATATGTGAATCAGTATTTACAAATTATAAACAAATGAAAAGTACTGCAGAGACAGTAAAATTATCTATGAAACATCTTCCTGGTTTGTAATCTACATATATACTATCATCAAATCAATTGATATGGACATCTTCTACAGTGCGGAGGGTATGAAGGAGGAAAAGAGTGCGTGGAATTGGGCGTGATTTTGTGAGTTCATTCTGCTGGTGGGCAGGAGGTAGAACAGGCAAAGACTGGGGTGCTGTGCTGGATGATTGTCACATCGGAATGGACATCATGGAATGATCCATTCTCTCATGCTAATTTTAATGCTTAACAGGAAACCTGTGAAAAGCATTATCACTTTATGTCATGCAGGAAGAGCATGCATCCAGTTAACAGAACACGCATCAGTTTTGCTCAAGTCACCCCCTGTATGTGCTAAAAATCTCCTCTAGTGGGAAGAACAGGGTATCCTCCAACCTCTGCTACAGTTCAGAGGAGGTGACTGAAGAGCTTGGTTAGTTTCCTCCAATGAAAAGGTTCTGAGTGAGGAATCAAGATGCAAAAACAAAACAACAAAAATCATCTATATCCACATTCTTAGTTTCTGTTTGTCACCACCAAATAGCTTTCTCCTCCTTTACATTAAGGATCCTCTTTAATGTGCCAGGAGTGGATTTGAGATGGGAGGACAGGAAGTAGCTGTGATTTGATCCAAACATGCCACTAGTGTTTTCTCATCTTGTTTTCACTGTGTTTCTCAACATTCTCCCAAATCAGTAGGTCAGTGATGCTCACCAAAGAAGGGACAATGAAATACACACACTGACATGGAGTTACTGCCACATGGACCCAGGAATAAAGGCAGAGATGTGCTGTGGGTCTGACCCAGCACTGTCTCATTTTCAGTTCTCGTTTCTAGTAAAAAACCATGACAGACTGTTACACTTTTCTTAAGCTTATAACCAGGCAGATTCCCTGGGGTGGGACATCTCAAACTGAATTCATGCCTTTTGGTGGGGTCAGGGGATTTTCACTGGGTAAGTGTGACTTTCACTTCTGACAAGCAATGGCATCACTTGATCAGCACGTAATTCTTAGGAAAAAAAACATTTGACTGAGCTAAATGAAAACACATCAGGCACAGACAGATCAGATTTCCCTTTAAATAAACATGGTCTTTCAAAAAGGCAGGAAAATGTGGAACAAAACATGCCAGGCATGAAAATTTCAGTGAAATATCTACCCACCCTACAACCCACCCTGGACACTTCACAGCCTCCAACTGGTTAGAATTCCTCCATTGTGAATCCCACAGGAATGGCTTTAAGGTGTTTGTTTTTATGGTCAAACCTGTGTCTCTCTGAATGCCAACTCCTGCCCTCCTCTTATCATTTTAGAGTTTTCACACTCAATGGCTATTTAATTAAAAGACCAACAGGGAAGGCTTGAATTTGCCCAATCTTCAACTTGATCCCAAAGATGATGAGGAAACTTCTCTGTAGGTTAAGAATGGGCAGATTCTTCACATTAAGAGGAAGGTTTCTGAGGAAATTCAGCCATATCTTCTCAAAACTGTTTCCTAAAAGCTCTTTATAAGAATGTTTTATGTGTCTCATCCATTGTTTTTCTGTTTCCATCGCTGTTCATCTTGCTTCTTTTCCTCTATCTTTGTCTCAGTGACAGAAGTTTAAAAACTAAGAGACATTTATGTTTAATTTCCATTGCTGACTAACATTCAATTAAGTATTAAACCAAATAATCTAAAACTTCTTCAAATGTATATGCTAATTCAATAATATATCTGTAAAAGTATTTGATATGTGTCACTTACATATTTGTCTATTAGAGATACTGAGGAAAAGGATACTATTCTCTTGGAATTTTGTTTAATGGGAGAGGCAAATGATAAAAATAATTGCATATACAAAAAAATCTGTGAAGGTGATAAAATTAGGTGTTATGATCTCATAGAATGACATTAAAACTTAGAACTGAATGATGCAGAGTCCAGGAGAGCTGTCCAAGCTGGAGAAGTGGCAACTGCAAAGACCCAGAAATGATTTAGTCTACCTTATTAAGACAGCATAAAGGGTCTTTGGAGCATAGTTGGCTTGTGATTTTAAACTCTAAATTTGTTACTGAAAGATAAGTAAACAAAGGGTCTAGTGACCTGTAGGAAAAGTTTTGATACATTTTATTTATTGTTTATACTATTTATTTTATTTTACATCATTAACTACCCTTGGGTTCTCCCACCACCTTATCACACATGAAACATTTTAATCTTTTGTGCCCCTCCCACCCCTGATCCACCCCCCTCTACCTCTCATGCTCTATGCTTCAATTTGCCAAAAATTAGTTTCGATTATTTCTTGTTTGATTATTTGTTATATCTTTGTCCCTCATATTAATAAGACCATCACACTACTGAAATGGAATTCCCATTCAATACAGCAATCCCACTTCTAGAAATCTACCCAAAGGTTTTGATACATTTTAAATGAAATGAGAAGTCCCTGAACTGTCTAAAGATAGTAACATACATTTAAATTATATTTTAAAATATAATTTAATATATATAATTAAAATTATATATAAAATATATTTAAAATATAATTAAGTTATATTTTAAAATATAATTCCTCATACCTTTAAAAAGGTATGAATAATGAGCTATACAAGAGATGGTGACATGAGCTAAGTGATAGTAGTGGAGATATTACTTTGGAATTATACCTGTAGGCAATTTCATGAGTTAGGGGGAAATCTTCCCAAGAGAGGCTGGTCTTGGTGAGACACTCTTTTACTAACCTTTAAAAAGTAAGCCATCATCATCAGTTTCATAATTGGCAGGGAGGAATTTTGCCAAAAATGTATGCTTGGAAGAGGATCCTGAGAGTCAGACAAGAACCAGTCCCAGTCAGACTTTGATTACAACCCTCATGAGGGTTGAGTAGAGATAGCTCCTATGGTTTGCCTAGGTTTTTGATCCATGAAAAGAATGTGAGACTGAAATTGGGTCAAGAAGGGGCGGAAGCAAAAGCCCTCCAACTGACAAGCCACAGGTTCATATCACTGGTGCTAAGCAGTTGCCACTCAAAATGCAATGTAACAACAGGATTTATTAACACAGGAGATCAGCAGGGAAAACAAAAAGTCCTTAATGCCACAACTGGCAGTTATCTTACCCCAGTCACCATTCTCAGTCCCAAAGTTCCCAAAGATACAGTCCCAGATGGTGCCCCTCCAAACCGCAGAGGTAGACACTTTTTGCAAAGTCCAGTCTTTTCTCCAACGTCTTGTCCTTTCTTCTTCTCTCTCCAATGTTCCACACAGCTCCACTTCTCCAAGGCTCTTCAAACTTCTTCCACAATCGCTGATGCACAAATCAGCTTTCCAATTTGCTGGCAATTGCCAGGTACCAGCTTTCCATATCACCTTGCTGCAATGCCATACTCTCCACACTGGCCAATCTGCCACATACCCTGACTCCTTGTCACCTCCAGCTCACTCTTCCAAGGGATTTTTGCCCAGCCTGGTCACTTGGGCTATTCTTTACCCTCCTGCCATTCTCGTCTCTCCTCTCCCAAAAGTTCTCTATCTCTCTCTCTTCCCCCCAAAATCTGTCTGTTCTAAGTCTGTCTGTTCTCCTTAGTCTCTGCTTTTTTATTCCCCTGCTTCTTGTCCAACTTCCTGTTCCAACTGCTACTTCTGGCAGTTTTAACTGCCACACCCAAGGGAGGGGGGCTAACTGCCTCTGCCCAATGGGGGAGGAACATCTTGTTAACTGCCACAATGGGGTGGGGGGGGCACCCAGTTTCAAGAATATTATCTGTGTTGTCTGAAGCTGCTGAATTTCTGGAAATACATTTCTGCAGTTCAAATAAACTAATGCAAAGATCTTTCACATCTAACCTCTATTGATTTCTAACCTGATCAATCATCTTAACTGGCCTCAACATTTATATTTTAATAGCACCAAGTGATTTGTAAATTCTGATCTCTACCTGGCTATCTTTTACTCTCCTGCTCTTGATAATATTGACCTTTCTGTCTAGAATTTCCTCCATCTCTTCATCATCTGAACTCTACCTGGAACACTCCTTTGGGAAGACACAGCTTACAGTTCATTTTCATCCATTAATTCACTCTTTCAACATAGGTTGATTGTATATTCACTTTATGCCAATCAGCCGACAGAGTCATAAAGAGAAATGTCTGCCCTTATTTCCATTATATCCCACTGGGAGAGAGAGATAGCTTTAAACAAATAATCAAAACAGCTTAAGTTACAAATGGCATAAGATGTACGCTGGAAAGAAATATCAGACAAAAGATAGCTATGGTATCTCCTAAACCTTCTCAGTCTATCTTGACCAGTATTATAATTTTGCATTCATTCTTAGATTATTAGTGTACTGTAGAAACTTGTGATTTTTCTATTTTCTATGTCCCAAGTAGCCATATCATGTGCTTACTGTCTTGTACATGTGAATAATTTTAGTGAATAAATGAATATAGGAAATGTCAGTCCCTGCTGGCCTCTGTGAAAGTCAGAAAAAAATTACAAAATTAGAACAAATTCAAGAACCCAGATCTAACCTGTCCCTACATTAGGAAGGGTCTGGCCTAGGGATTTAATATTGAATAGAGCAAGACCTTGATTAGTTAGCTGCTCCTAGCATCTTTCTAGTTTCCTTGGATACTTGCTCTAACATGACACAAAATTGTTCTTGATCCCCAAAAGGAGTCATCAATCTGTCTCATTTGACTTCTAATCTTAGTCTCTCATGTCCTACTTTCCTACTAGTTCAATTCATTTCTCTGGAGTTTGCTTGCCATCCTGTTCCTTCTAATCCCATTCTCTGCTTGCAACTTCCCTTGCAGAGATTCCTATTATACCAGGTGTTTGTCAATGTAGAGGCCTTTGATATTTGAGCACCTTTTAAATTGAGCATAACTTACTTCCTATCTTTTGACTTTGAATGGGAGCTGTGTTCTCAGTTCTCCAGACCCCATGGTATCTGTACAGCCATGATACTCACTCTGTCAGCCAGGTTTAAGGGATGAAATATATTTTGTTGGTATGTCCTGGGAGCTGATGACCAATTTATTACAGAATATACTAAAGAATATGAATCAACACCCAGGTGAAAGTTTTCAAAGTTTGCTGAAAAGGGGAAAGTGCAGGACTTTCCTTTCTTCTCCAATGGACCATTCTCCCCTAATTGCTATACATTCACAAGAAACTCTCTGAACTCCATTTCTCCAGCACCTTATGGAACTTCATCATATATCATGGCTAAATCATTGCCATTGGTGACAGAACCTTCAGCCCTTCCCCTCTATGGAGGGCAGGGTGGGAGACCTAAAAGTTTTACCCTTTATTTTTGTTGGTTTCCCTGGCAACCAACCTCAAAACACAGGTGTTTTCCAAAAGTTATCTTCATTAACATAGCAAAAGACATTTTGAACACTTAAATAATTTCAAAGAAAACTGTGGATAAAGACCAAATATGAATGAGAAATACATATTTTAATCATCTGAATGATTAAAATATATGTTTCCTGTAAATCACATTACTGTAGGGTGTGAATTGAAATAGAGTTATTTAAATATGCAGGTTATGTGTGGAATTCATTTATGAGATGGTAGTATTAGTTACATCCAGGTACAGGGACTATGGTAGCCAAGATCTAGTAGAAGCATACAGGGCTGACTCTCATGATTTATGGGACCCCTCTTACTATGCAATTTGGACCACCTTCTGAGCTGCAGACCAGGAGACTCTGAACAAGCCAATATTCTTAATATATATCTTAAATTATCAAAGCTAGTTCATGTAGACAACTAAGAGTCTTGTTCATTAAACTGCTAATCAACCTCCTTCCTCTCCAACAGCTTGGCATTTACCTAAAAGAGCAGATATTCCAAATTATACGCTTGGTCTCAGTGTGGAGGATACAGATGGAGGGCTGCCAGCTCAGTCAGGGCCCTTGGGAGGAGAGAGAGGAAATGGAATGTAGGCACACACCCTTGAAAGCAGGAAAACCCAAATGGAGGAGCTGGGGTGCCACATAGAGGCCACTTCCTCAAAAGGAAAATAACAGGAAAAGCTACCCTACACTGCACCCTCTTTCCCCCGTCCATGAGAAGTGGTACTAACCTCTTGAAGTGCACTGACAATACTCAGGCAGTGGAGACTCAGGTCTGAAATCAATAAAGGAAGGACATCAGCAGTGCCAAAAGTATAAGCCAACCTCTCTACACCCCCAGAACATTCAAACCAGCAGCTGTACCCCTCCAGGTGCCTAACCTGACCCAACAATTGCAAAAACAGGCCTCAGCACCTATGGAAGCCAGTTTCTCCTGCCATTCCACTATCCACCTAGCCATCTTGATCACTATCTATTCCCTGACACATAAAGAGTTTCTTCTGCGTGTGGATGAAAGGCCAAAGAGCATCTGTGTTTACTTTTTAGATGAGGGGTTCCATTGATCTTGTCCATGCCTTAGATTGTGTATCTGAGCCCCTGGCCCAACTATCTCCATATCTGCTTTCCACAAGTATCCTTGCCCAAGATATGCAATACCTAAGGTCTTGCAGACAGAGCTGTATAATGCTACAAATCTCTAAAGTCATTGTTAAGGGTACAGATTTGGGCCACAGTTTCACTTGGAGAGCACTGCAAGGCTTGCTCATTCCCACATATCTCCCCAGAAAGAAAACACACTGTGATGGCCTCATTAGCAACTGCTGCTTGGATGGGCTGCCAAGGAAACTACATCCTTTTTGATACCCAACACCAGAGCTTCATCAAAAATGGAAACAGAAAGGAAGTTCTAAAACAAACTACTGAATTTTCCCTGTTCCATAATCTCAGCAGGTCCATTATCTGGGGAGGTCAGCTCACTCATTCAATTATGTACACAAATGAGAAGAGGCAGCCAGCAGGGCAAGATGGGGTAAGGTAGAGCCCTTCAGTGCAGCAACTTGCATATCCAAAGGAGCGATGAGGCCCTCACAGCATGCAGCAAGGAGAGTCCACCAGATGTGGAGCTCTATGTGGAGGTGGAGATGAGGAGGACTCTCGGAACATTCCTGAGAGTGCCAAGATGCAGCTCCCCAGACAGCCATACGGCTATATTAAGCAACCTTCTCGATGTTTCCATGTCACTTTTTTTTATCATCTGCCTTTGAATTTTGCACAAGAAAATGCAAATTAATTCAAGGTTCCAAGTATAATAATGAACCATGCTATTTAGCCTAATTTAGTTATGAAGCTAGTTTCTCTCTCCTGGCTTCCTACCAAGATACTTCGTGATCAAGAGAAACAGGGAAGCATGGAAAGGACTCGTGCATGAAGGATCCTGAGCTAGTAGTTCTGCCACTCCCTGACTTGGATCTTAGGGCAAATCGTCCCACAAGTCTGAGTGCTTTTCTTATAAATTGACACTATCAGTCTACAGCCCACATGTGATGTGGGAATGTGCCTGGTACATGACCCATTTGTCATAGGCTGTCAATCATATTTTGCAAAAATAGTTGCTGCAGGAACTCTGGCCAGGTCAATTCCAAGGCACAAGGTCTGAGGCACCCACCACAAGAGGAAGATAAAACGCTAAGAATATATTAGCTGAATGACTCCCTTTCTCACCTCTCTTCAGCTCTGGCAGATAGGACACTGTCAGCATCTGGGTCCCCACATAAACAGCTGTCTACATGAAACAAGGCAGGAGGCCCATATTAAATAATGAAGATAGAATACATTAATTGCACCATGGTAAGTAACTATCATATAAAATACGACCATTATATGATTGTTATTACTTTTACTACATTATTCATGCTGACATAAATATAACAGCCCACTAGTCATCAGTGTCGTACTGTTTTTATAGAGAAAGAAAATGGAGCTCAAAGCATTTAATGGCCTAATGACCAAACCTCTAAAACACCAAAATAATGGTTGGCAATGCATGAAAAGAGACAAGCAGGTTTGCCAATTGGATAGCTTAATGACTAAGCTGCATTTTAATTTTGACTTCCCATTGTACTGATGTCCTCCTGGTCTATCAACCTTATAACTGAGCAGGGATAGGTCACAACATATGGCAGTAGGAGTAGAAGGGGACCTAATAGGCGACAATGGCCTAAAATACCCAACATGTGTCCCAGATCTGCTATTTGAGCTTCATTTTGTTTGATTCTTGAAAATAACCTTCAGATCTATACTAGTTCACACATAACACACTTCTGAATTCTTCACTTGTGTCATTCAAAAGTCATTGTGGCAACTGATACCTCATTAAAAAAATGGCCAAAATTTTAACTTAATATAAATTTAGGAAAATGAAACACAGAGATACTATTCTCCTACAGACAAAATTGTTATTCTAAGTATTTACAAAATGGTATTTCTTATTAATTCTAAGTACCATTAGTATATACATAGAATTTCTTTCTAGACCTACTGATAGTGCCAAGCTGGAGATCTCATTGCCATCCTACTCCTCAGCTTTTTCCTCATCCAAGTGTGAAATGGTCAATGTATGATAAAACAAGTTAGAAATGATCAGGAAAGAGCACAGATGTACCTTTTATGTGCACATAGAAGATATACATATGTAAAAATCTCTAGTTGGGACTGATTTTAGATACCTGTTGTTGACTAAGTCAGCCAGATGTGAATGTGGCAGTGGGCGACTCCCTCATCAGCACAGATTTATTGGGAATTTTTTGGGTAGCAACAAAGGATTGATATCAGCTATTCCAAACTTTTACTAATGTTTTTGAGTTTTTGCATCTTCTTTGACAGCAGTGACAGTCACTACGATTTTGTCTCTGCTAAATTTTCAAGTGCTGTGAGACATTTAGAAGTCAAAGTAAGATATTTAAAAAGTTCACCAGAAGTCTCTCAATAGATGACAAGTAGGTCAAATTCACATTGGTAATCCAGCTATCTCATGAGTCCTAGGAAGATCACATGAAATTATGCATGTGGAACACTTTACAGCAAACGATTACAGGTGTGGAAGTTATTGTTATTGTCAGATGTAATTCTCTGAATTAAAAATATAATAGGAAGTGGCTTGAGAGTTGATCTTGACATCATGTTCCCTTTGTGTTTAAAGATTAATTGATGTATTTTTTTTCAGTAATTCATAGGCAGATTTATTATTTTCTATTTTACTTTTATTCGCCATTTATAGCAGGAAATACATTGCTAATGATTCCCATTTAACTTATTTTTACAGACTTTTAAAATATGACAAATATAGAGAGAACAACTTCACAATTTTCATGAACCTATGCACTAGTTTTAGCAATTTCCAGCAAGTAGCCAAACTTGTGTTCACTCTCAACCACTTTTCCCCAACATCAGTGACTTTTTTAAAGCAAACGCTAAGTATCCTACCATTTTATCCATAAATATTTCAATATATGTCTCTAAAATATAAGGTCGCTTTCACTGTATGTTTATTTTTAACACAACCACAATAGATGACCACATTTAAAAGAAGCCTTCAGGAGAAAATTTCCTACTAGAGAATAATATTGTGCTATGTGTCTTACTCAGGAATATTTGGTGACTCCTCAGTGCCCTCAGGATAAAATCTTAACCCTAAGATCATCCTCTAATCAAAACCTGCCCATTGCCCCCCCCCCCATTATCTGGGCATATTTGTTCACATTATTTAATCCCTCATAGTGCCAGGCCTCCTGCTGCCTTTCTATCTTGACCCTATCGATTTTGCAAAGACTTGTCCAAGACAACCTCTTAATTTCCACCCATCATTTAAGTCTCCTGTGATTATTTTTTCTGTAAACCTGCATTGCATTTACTCTATTAGAAGGCAGTATTAGAGGGATTAAATGCATGTGCTCTGGAGTCTGACAAAGCTGGGCCTGGGAATTTCTCCATGACTTACTAGATAAATGCTTTGGGGACAATCCTCCCCCTAATCCTCATGTCTTCAGGTGTTAATAGGAACAGTTTATATGGTAGTCAAGAAGATTATTTAAGTGTGCTTATATATATTTAATCATAGGCGTGTGCATGTGTGTATGTGTATGTGACACATTCACATACATGTAACACACATACACACAATACACATTCTTGTACAACATGTCTTATTTGGCAAAGAGAGCAATTAAGGTCTTATTATCATCGCTATTATTACTATCTGAATTCAGTATCATAGTCTGCCATATTGTTCTTATCTTTCACAACTTAAGTCTCAGGTTGTTTAAATATCTTTCTTTGTATCTACTTTCAGATATCCATGAACTTCTGGAGGTTAAAGCCAACACCGACGCCTTTGTTGTTACAGAATATATTAAAGACATTTCGCCTTTGTTGTTACAGAATATATTAAAGACATTTCTGAAGCCAGAGTGCAGAAAGATGATGGGACCCAGGGTTCTGCCATCTCATAGCATCAGGATGCTGTGTTCTGTGTGAGAACATCATCCCTTACAGCTGGACTTAGTCTGTGTGTGTGTGACATGGGGTGCATTAAATTGAACCTATACATTTTTGTGAAAAGAAAAAACATTTTTTGGGCTAAAAAGCAGATGATGGGACAACTAGAAATGGTCATTTCTCACAGAAGTGTGTTTCTAGACAACTGATCATACCTCAGGACTGGCCATCTTTATGCTGGAAATGTCACGGTTCAGTCTGTAAATATCATGCTATATTCACACTGGCTTTAGAAGGAGATGGAACCAACTTTATGCGGCAGTTTACTGTCAAACAAAGGACAATGCTTCTTTTCTTGGATTTGGTAAAAAAAAGGGGGGGGGCTGGGCAGTTGCTGTGGGGAGAAGACTTATAATTCCCTTCCTGACATCACATTGTAGCATCTGTAATAAAATAATGAAAGGGCATCTTTGTCCTCTAAATGCCAGTCTTACTTTGACACATTCACTTTTTCTCACTTTCAAATGTGTGAATTCCTGGAATATGAATGAGGATTCCCTTGACACCTGCACCTATAGGTTCTGTTAAGAGCTGTGCGGACACTCTTACCTCACAATATCTCTCTAGGCAAGGCCAAATCCTCTATTTCACCTTTTCACAGTCTAATACTCCACTGAATAAAGACACAGCTCAATTAACTAACACTTTTTAGAAAATAAAATCCTCCAGAATTGTAAAGATTATCTTCCTTCCTGTGAAGCAGTCCTGTGGTGAGTTACGTAGTCAGATTTCTTTGCATTTATTACCTGAGAACAGGAAAGGGCAACTTCATTGTGAGCTAGGAAGTAGTTTTAGGTGTATGGTCACTATCATCACTTCCTGCAAGGGCAGGTCTGAGAAGAGGATAGATAGGGTAGAATTTGTACAGTGAAAAGAGGTCACTAAAGATTGCTGGTAGGTGCGGATGGAGGAAGTTATTGGAAGGAATGGAAAACACAAGAGATGATGAGAGGAAATCAGTGAAAGAAGTGAAAATAGAAAGTATCATTTTCTTCCATTTGGAATTTTACTGGGGCACATACAGAAGAAGAGAGAGAGTAGTGGTTTAAAGCTCAGTGTCTGGAGACAAATGCCCTGTGAACTAATCCCAGCCACCCTACTTACCAGCTTTGTGGCTTTGGACAATTTACTCAGCTTCCCTAAGCTTCAGTTTCCTTATCTGTAAAATGAGGATGAAAAAGTTTTCATAGTTTGTGAGACCATGTGGAGGATTAAAGTAGATAATGATTGTTAGACATTTAGCAGAGTGTCTGGCACATATTGTGTACATGTTAAATGCTAAATATGATTAAATAACCTTTTCAAAGAGCAAGTACATAATTATTTTATCAAAATTTCTTCTGATTTATAAACTGCCCATCATGTAATCTTATTATTTATGGTTCTCTTTCAAGAGTTAGTGTTAAGGAATCTGTGCTTCACAAAAATTTCACAGTTATTTGACTACTTTCCCTAAACATACTCTTATGGAATATTTGGCTCTTTAAAGAAATTGGTTTAGGGAAGTGTGTGTGTGTGTGTGTGTGTGTGTATGTGTGTATAAATATATAATCCAATCTTCTTAATAACCCATTTTCCAGGTGAGGACAACAAAACACAGAGACATTAAGTAATCTGTTCTTGGACCCTCAACAATTATAGAAGAATCAGTGTTTGTTCTAAAGTGGTATGATTTCAGAGCTTACGTTTTCTCACTGTATGACCTGGAAAGATGAGGTGACTGATTAAGACAATATAAAAAGTGAGATGCAGGCCTGGAGCCCAATCCAGTTTTCTTGATATTTTGTCAACAGACTTCTTCCTTAATAGATTATATCTTTCATCTGTGAAGGCTAATAGTTTATAGTGAACTAGACTACTACTCAAAATACAGGACTCCAGCTGAGTTCTGTCACTCTATTTCCATGTGATTTAGGCTAGAGACTGAAGCGTAATTTAGAACCTTGAGCTTTCAGTTTATCAGATGCTACTTGACTACAATTGATCTTAAGAAAATTTGGGATTATCACAAATGTCAAATGAAATAGTTGGTAGAATAACTTTGAAACTGGAAAAAAAAACTAATAAGCAGTAAAGTGCTATCATTATTATCAATCCAGTATCATTACTTGAATATATATTTCACCAATAGTCACTAAACTGATTGATGATAATAATTACCTGAAATTTTGTTTTGTTTTTATTTTATTTAATTTAGCTATCAAGTTCCATACTCTAGTCTTTGAGAATCTGATCCAGTTGTTCTTGGATAAGATAATGAAATAGAATTTCTAAAGCTCTCAGGTAATTCTGAATAAACATGTTTATGAACTTCTAATCTATGCCACAATGTGTAGTTCTGGGGCTTAGATTATTTTAAGTCTTTCTTCTGTGCTTTCTTCAGCCTGAATCTTTATCTTCTTTAAAACCAAGTTCCTTCACAGAAGTTATGTTTTCTTATTTTTCTTTGAAAAATAATCTATATCAGGAAGGGTAGAATAGTTGACTGAATAGTACTTATTGACTCAAAGGAAACCTTTATGGGTAGATCAGCGTATACTTGTGTAAAAATTTGGAAAGGAAACCCTGTAAAAGTTGTAAAGTGAACTCTTCATTGACAATAAGGAATTACCTTCTTGAATGGCCCCCAGGCATCAGTAGAGATGAAATGATCTTTTAAGGAAATGACCCTTTAAAAAGGTTAGTCTTCTTTCAGAGGTCAAATCTAGACAAGCAAATCATCTTGGAGAAAATAAAATAGTTAAATTCAGTCAGTGAATTGATAATTTAGTAAACTAATCTTTAGATGAAGTAGTGTTTTTCATGTTTCATTAGGGGTTTAAACCATGATCCCCCATTTTACTGAAGTACACTGTCACAGACCATACCCTGCCACTAATCCTGGGACTGAATCTCAGCATCATTAATTGTTGCAAAGATATTAGCAAAATTCCTACTTTCTCTCAGCATAGGTTTTCTCACTTACTGAAGGATACAGCTGAAGGATATAGAATGAAAGGAGATAGCAAACATACAAAGCACATGTGCTGGCCCAAAATGAACAGGGGATCAAAGCCCGGTGTTATTATTTTTAGCATAACTAATTCACCTATTTCTTCTCATGTTTGGGAGAAATTCATGCAGTTGCTGATGTGTACAGGACTGTACAAGTTCTGGGAAAGGCAGACAATACTTGTGGTTTAATTCCAAGATGTATTTCTGAAAATCCCCGTACTTCTTTTAGAATATCTATTATCTCTCTGCTTAAAAACAAGGTGCATTATACTTCCTGGAGTATTTTGGCTGCTTGTTTTAGAAGGAGACATTGATAAATTGGAGAGGATCCAAAAATGATAAAAGGATTAGAGGATATGACCTACAGAGAAGGATTATTAAAAGAACTTCATACATCGGGCCTGGAGCAAAGATGACAGTGGATGGGGGATATGATAACTGAACATAAATAGTAGGAGTAGGAAAGGAATAAGGGAAGGAATTATTTCAGGTGACTAGAACATGGAATGGGCAAATAAGGATTGATGGCCTTAAACCAGAAGCAAATAAACAAAAAGTTAGTATGCATTATTCTTAGAGGAAAAAGTCCTCAGAGAAGTCGAATTAACACCTTGATTATTTCATCTGAAAGGCAACTCTTTAAATGATACCTCCAAAGTTGATTCTTCCATAAAGTCAGATCTGAGGTGTGAGAAAGGAAAGTGTGTTCTTAGTTACCTGTCTTTGCTGTTGCTATCATTTGTCTTTATTGTTGCTATCATTTGCTTTTTGCTAAGCCTTTATGCAATGCATGGATCTCCAAATGGGGAGTACTCCAAATATTTGTTTTGTTTTTCCTTTCACTAATGTAGTAAGGGGTTGCTGGAATCCAAAATGTTATGTCCATTTCCTAAATTCCAGATGTCTGTATATAAATATATTTGGAAAGATCTTTCCAGATGTAATTAAGTTAAATATTTTGAGATCACCTTAGATTATTTTGGAGTTCCCCAAATCCAACAACAGGCATTCTTATAAGATACAAAAGAGAAAACAGACACACATAAAGAGGAGGAGGCAATGATTTTGTATTTTTTTTTGTGGTTTGAATATCAATATTTAATGTGATACGCCCTTAAATTTCTCAGCCATTATGGGAGATAGAGCCATAGAAATGTTGAGGCAAGATAGAGCCCTGGGATATGTCATTTTTCCATCAAGAAAATGAGTCATAAGTTGTTTGATATTTCCTTAGTCAGTTTGAAGAACTTTTATTCTTAAATTGCTTAGAGTTTTAATCATGCTGTATTTAGTGATTTTTTTTTTTCTGCATTGATTACAATATTCATGGATTTGAATACTAAACCAACCCTACATTCCCAGGATCAGCTCCACTTGATAGCAGTATTTTCTTTTTATATGCTGGATTGAATTTGCTCATGTTTTCTTGAGGAATTTTCTTTCTCTGATGAGGATTATTAGTGTATAGTTTTATTTCCTTGTACTGTGTTTCAATGGTTTATAATTAGGGTAATGCTGGTCTCATAAAGGAAGTAGAAAATGTTCCCTCCTATGTTTTTAAAAGGGGTTGTGTAGGATTCATAGTGTTTCCTTTTTAAAATATTTATCTATGATACAATCTGGGCCTGTAGATTATAATTTCAGAATTTCATATCTGAGAATTCATTATATTTAATAGAAGACAACTGAAGTTATTTGATTTTTAGTGAGTTTTGTCAATTTATGGTTGTTAATATATTTTCCATGTCATCAAAGATGTTGAATATATGTGTATTTTTCTGGTAGTATGTATGCCCCTACTTTTCTTTAAAAGAGATCTTTATCCAGATTTTATAGTTACATTCAGTTTGGGTGACAGAGAGGAATATGTTTATTCAATCTTACTTGGAACCTGAACACAAATTTGCTTATTTTATAATTTAAACATAACTTTAATATATTTTCTGTTTGATATTTATTTATAAGACTGTTAAAATACAAAGTTATGAGTGTAATTTGTCAGAATTTTAGTCACTCTTCATTTATATAATTTGAGACAATGTTATCAGATATGCATAATTCATGGTTACAGCCACTCCATCCATATGTTTCCTTTTATTTTTGTACAATATCTCTTCAAATAATAAGAAGTATTCTGTAAATTCTACTTGCCTTCTATACATTTTTATTAGAAATTTGCACATTTTTCCCAGCATATATTTTCAACTTCTTCTGTGTGGTTTTGTTTAAAATTTCCTTTTATATACATAATATAAAACTAGATTTTAATGACATTTTAAATTTAAACTCATAATTTCTGTATTTTAATGGTGTTTTTGCTATGTTTGCATTTATAGTAATTTCTGCTTGGATGAGCTTACTTCTGTCACCTTCTGTGTGATTTATTTCTCCCTTTTGGAATAGAGAGCATTTTTGTGCCAGGCCAAGAACTTCTTTCCCAATTGCTTTGCATATTCATGGGTCCATATGGTTAGCTCTCACCAATAAAATATGGGCATAGTGATGCATGTTACTTTTGAACCAAGTTAATGAAGAATTAGGTATGCTTTCTTCATCTTCTGTTTGCCTAATCATTGACTAGGAGCAAAAGTATTTGAAGCCTTAGTGATTTGCGGAGCTACCAGATGGAGAGAGTATGAGTTTCTGAATCAATGCAAGAGAAGCTGCCCATTGAAACTCCATTATGGACTTGCATGTAAGTGAAAAATAAAGTTTTCGTGTGTTCACTAAAATTGGTGGACATATTCGATATGACAAAATATATTAAATGTCATGATATGTGAGGTACTGCTATAAGAAAATTCTCAAATAGATATTATTATCTTGGTTGCCATGACAAGGTCACAGTTATCAGAAGCTGAAAGTTCAAAACTCATGTCATACAATGACAATACTTCTGTAAAGCAATGCCTGAAGTAAAGCAAACTATGAATATGTGACTGTAGCACAATATTGGGGTATAGGGATGCAATTGGGTGTGTTCTTTAAGGTATTAGGAAAAAATAAAAAAGATGTGCTCCAGTAGAGACTCAGACATTTTCAAACAAAAATGCAAAATTATAAAAAGAATCCTGAAATTCGAAACCTTAATGTGTTAGAAAAGTTGATCAACCCTGGACCCCAAATTGTCATAGATATAGATAAAGGAGATTCAAAAAATTAAGATCCTTTAACTCTCTGTACAAAAATTAAACTAAAGTTGTGATCTTTCCCCATCATTCAACTTAGAAGAACTTGTGGTATTCACCTCCGCTTATTCCCATCCACAGCCTACACCAATCTATTCCTCACTTTACCCCTTTATAAGAGGAAGCTGATCCCTATTATCTGCTTCTCTTAAATTGTCTTGCAGTTTGGTTTTAATGGAGTTGTATATCTCTTATGGGACATGGGAGATTAGCATTGTCCCTCCTCATTGTTCTGTTGTCAAAACCTATTTTTTCCCCACCACTATAGTTTCTGACAGATCATAACTTGTGAATGGTTTCAAAAGTTACTTACTGGATCATGGTAAGTTTACTTCCTCTCAGTGTCCCTTCAGCCTTAAGAGTAAGGATAACTTCATTCTGATTGCTAGTCACTGAATGTCTCATCATCCCTCATTTCCTTATCTCTGCCCTGCCTCTTCATATCTTCCTTTTATTACAGTCCTATTTGTGAATTATCTGGAGTGAATTATTTTTCTTCCTGAAACCATAACATAAATGCCATTACTAAATTGATAAGAAAAGACAGAGACAAGCAAATGAGGTTTAAGAATATCAGAGAAAGGAAGGAAGGAAGGAAGAAAGGAAGGAAGGAAAGGAAGGAAGGAAGGAAGGAAGGAAGGAAGGATGGACAGATGGACGGAAGGAAGGAAGAAAGAAAGGAAGGAAGGAAAGAAGGAAAGAAGGAAGGAAGGAAGGAAGGAAGGAAGGAAGGAAGGAAGGAAGGAAGGAAGGAAAGGAAAGAAAAGGAACACTTGTTCTTTGACACTGGGAAGAAAAATATAAAAGGCCTACTGTATAGTTAACTGGAATAGCATTTTCAAAAAACAACAACCAACAACCAAAGCAGCCTTTGACTATTTATGTCTAAATACAAATGTTGGGTAAGGAAATATCAACACAACCCTAACTTGTAGCACTGAGATTGGATCCAACCCAAATGCTAAAATATTACATGACCTTTTTAAATCATGGTATCTGACCTTGTGGACACTATAGTTAGTTTCTGTCAGCAAACTAAGTAGTCTGAAGGGACAATTGGCTATTTCTTTTCCTTTTTAGGTTCATGGGTTGTTTCTTTTCCTAGGTTCCTTACTAATTGTCTCTGATAAACGTGAAAAGATTAACAAAGAGTGAGCTTAAAGAGCTATTGTGAGTAGAAAAAGTTTGTAGCCTATAGACATCTGTAAAATAGTTCAGAATGAACATTGAATTTGAAGATGTGCTTCACCAGTGAATGGTTATTGGGCAACCTAGTGCAGGTATTCTGGAGCAATGTCCTCTGCCCACCAAATGAATACTGAGCCATCTTGACTAGAGATGGTATCTATTCTTGTGTCACTTCCTTTGGTGGAAAACCAGATATCTTGTTTTCCTCCCAGAGACCCAATGCTCCTGACTCACTCAAATATTTTAATTAGCTTGCATTTGGAGAGAGACTTTTTTCATTTGTGTGCAACATTCATTGCTGACAGAAAGGCTGACAAGGCAGCTGACACAGTGGCTATTACTTTGAGCAGTTTCTAAACAATATCATTTTGCTGCCCTTCTGCTTTCAGTGAAATTATAGGGTGCTTTCTTCTTTGTGGAACAATGGAGCTCAGCTCCCACACCAGGGGTCCTGAACAGATTCCATACCAACCTCCTAAACCTCAGCATTAATGCAATTAGTATTGAAGATACCAATTCAGCACTCACAACTTCATTACATTGGTTCATCTGGGAATTCTGGAAAAAGAAAGAAACAGTTATAAATTATTCTCTGAATGTATATATGTATAATAATGTACATACATATGTATGTATGGATGTATATCTATACACACATTTGTATACACATTTACATATGTGTATACATATATACATATGATACGCAACATGTATATATATTAAAATATGCATATAATTTAGGATGCATTTGAGTAAACAAGAACACTATTTGTAGAAATACACGGCAACAGATTTCCTATGAATCTGAACTGGTGGCTGATAAATTCTCATTACCTTCATCTACCTGACAGATGAAATGACCTGCTAAGCAACTGCTAAAATTTCAATCAGATATGTGTGAAGAACTAAAATCCCATGTGAAAAAATGGACATGCTTGGTGAGGTTAGGCTAGAATCACAGAATGGAGAATAAAGGAGCTTTTTCTTTCCCTTGATTCTGTCAGGGATTCAAGTTTTAGTTGCTGTCACCTCACCACTCCATGCCAATTCAAACCAAATTATTCTATATTCAAGTCCTCAGAGAAAATAATCCCTGACTTTCCCTGCTTCTGAGATTCTCATCATTCTAAAACTGTATACAATGCACAGGATCGAAGGTTATCTCCCTGTAGAGCAACAATCTCCTACATGGACACATACACTCAAAGGGGAGGTTCCTCCTGATCTGCTGAGGAGTGGGAGGAAATCATGGAAGCTACCCTTAATATGCTATGTTATTCTTTCTAGTCTCTATACTTGTGAATTAGAGAGCAACTAAGTTGAGGCCTAGTAGTCCACACACCAGCGGCTGAAGGAAGGAGTATCTCTCTTAAGGATAGGATCAGAGCAGCAACCTGTAATATTCACTATAATTCACAGTGGTTAACACATTGCAGCTTTCAGATGGACTGTTCATAGTAAACCCTAGTAGGATTCTGATGGGACTCTTCTCCATTGGAAACATAACATAAAATATAATGGGATGAACTAGCACTTTCATAACTACTGGATTTAAGACTACAACAGACCCTCATCAAAACGGACTCAGGTGGTACCAATTCATTCTTCTCAGCCTTCATAAGATCACAGCAGCTCTATCTTGTCCTGTATTTAGAGTTCGTAAGCCTTGCCTTCCTGCTGTTCTTATGGAATAGTGAAATTAATGTGATGTAGTGAGAGCTATAACTTATTAATGGGTTTTCTTTTTTCCTTCTGTCAGAAGATTTCCCTTCATAGGCAAGCATCTCTATTACAGTAGAACTCAAAATTTTGTGAAAAGGAAGTACAAATTTTCCAAATGGGCCAGTGAACCTCTGAATCAGAATCTGGGCCCTCCCAGCTTCATCTCTTCAATCCAAAATCCATGAAACACGTATTGGATTCCTTATGTAGTCTACAAGATGGTGTCTACTCCCGAATGGGGTATCAATACTGAACTGCACATAAATTACAATTTGCACTATCACTATGCAATCTTCTAGGTTGACTGAATAGTATAAAACCAGCAGTTCCCATCCACAGTCATGTATAAAATACCATACCTTCTTTGATGTAGATATGGCCTCTGTGGTGTTCAAAACAAACAAACAAAAAACATAATAAGCAAATTTTGAGAAATAAATGGTGGATCAGGTCTTTAGAGGAAAGAAAAGCAAACACATTTCAATTTCAGTACCACAGGGAACACACTTATGAGAGATTAAATGATGTGTAATTGGGCAAAGGATTAAGATAACTTTGATGCACACATAACATAGACACAACCGACATTAGAAAAACTCTATGAGAGCTCCTATGCTGGAAAAGATATTGCCACAAATTTAGACAAGGAAAACAGAGTTTCACAAAACATGAACAGTTCATTGAATATGGGATGCTCTTTCCATTGAATTGTGAAGGATTAAAGAACTAGTTGTTATCATCACTCTACGTCAATTCAAACCACTCTAATTTTTCCAGGGAATATGGCCTTATTCAAGGTGAATATCCTCAGGGCCAGAAAATTTCCTTAAAGAGATTCACCTTAGAGTGATGAATTGTCAAAGTTTCCACAACCAAGAAGGAAGCATGTTTAATGTCTTAAAAGGGGTAAGAGGATCTGTGGCATATAGCACAGTACCATAACCTCTACTACAAAACATAGGGACATAGAACTTTCTGTTCTAAAAAGTGAATGATGACCTTTCCCTTTTCAAAATGTGGACAGGTGAATCATCAGCAACATTTTCAGATATGCTGTCAATGTAAGATCAAATTATAGAAAGGTAAGCAATGAGATCTCTAAAGTAGAAAAATATTAGTAGAAATCACTGTAACTGAGAGGAGAAAATATGAAAGTTGTCAAAGCCTCAATAGTTATCTCCCAATGTCACAATACTTGGTTTTACCTCTTCCAAATCCCAAATTCTAAAAAAAGATGAAAAGTCATCTTTTTCTTGCTGCCCTGTACTGTGTAGTGTATATCCATCCGTGGAAAGAGAGCAATGTACAACCCTGCCGAAAATGCCATGAGGTAGGGACACTGAGTCTTAGGCAATTTTTTGCCTAAGTGTTGCAGGATGACTCTGGTCAAAATGTTCATATGTTGCAGGATGGACTCTGGTCAAAAAAGGGACTAATGAAAATGTATAGTTTCAGAGCAGAGACTTCAGCACTAGCTGGTGGAATGGAGGACTCCCTGTATTAGTTCACTTCTCTGCCCTGTTTGACAAGTCTCTTATAGGCTGTCAATCTTCATTGAAATGGTAATTATAGCTTGAGTGGTACTCTTCCTAGGAATTTCTGTGAAACTAAGATAATTTCTATTTACCTTTCTATAGCTCTTTGTTATGCATTTATACATGTTCTCAAGACAATTTCATGTAGCAGATATTATCTTTTTTTATTTTTCAAACATACACAGAAGTTACAATCTGTCTTCTCCTTTAACTTACTGTGTGACCTTGTTTAAATCATACAGTCTCTCAGGGTCTTTTGTTTTCTCATTCATATTGTTAAAAAAAAATTGGACTCAATAATAAAAATAAAGATTTGACAATAACAAAGTTTAGTGTATGATTAGTACTTAATAATTTTCACCTACTATTTAAAACCATTTTTAGCCATAAAGACCTATTTAAAAATGTACTAAGAGGCAAAATATACAATGTTATTAAAATTGCACATCAACAGAAAATAAATGAACCCAACACAATTATGTGAATCAAATGCATGAGTGTTTCTAAGCACATTGTGTTATAATTATTTTGGTTGTTCATAAATATAGTGTTCACCTTTTACTTTTCTGTTCCTGCATTTTAAGAAGTTAAACTTATCAAAGAGCTGAATAAGTGGAGCCTTTTTCTGACTTATTTCCCACTTTGACTGTGTAGAAGACATTTAACATTTCATGTTTCATTTTCTTTATCCACAAACCAGAGGCCATCATCCTGACCTGCATCATCAAAAAGCAATTTCTATTAGCAAATTAATGACTGTTGAGGCAGCTATCAATGCTGGATATCATTCATATTAGATTTGGCTTCAACTGCCAAACAGAAAGTGAACCATTCCAGGAAGTCCCTGTGGGGACAAGAGTTTAAGTTTTACTCTTTCTGGCTGCTAAGGAAAAATACTGGTCAAAGAGAAGAGGAAAGGCACAAGAGGGAGGAGAGGAGATTAAAAACGGTTCAAGGTTGTATTTCCCTGACTTCATTCCTGCAATGTCGACCTCACTCTTTATGACAAGGTCTGGGGAAGATGTAGTTTATGATGTGCTTCCAGTGTGATAAAGAAGCTGAGAGGTGAGCCCGGGAAGGGTTAGGTGTCCTTGAGGACCGGATGGGCTTGAGTACTCTGTGAGGATGGATGTTATTAAATTGAATTATTATTATTAGCACTTAGACAATGTGTAGAGGGAAAGGAAGAGAAAGGAAAGAGAGCTAAATTAAAACTGCTCATGGCACACATTGTGAGAGGATTCTGAGAGCTGCCGCTGACCTGTAAATATGGCACAGAAGACGCAGGGAGTGACTGGTCACTGACTAGGTGTTTTTACTTCTATAAGATCTGAATTTTACCAGAAGTTTTGTTCTGACAGTTTGGGGGCAAACCCATGACCCTTTTGTAGTTTCACTGAGAAAAGAAGATATGACTAAGTAGCATTCCTACAGTTTGCTCTTTGAGTACCCTCTATTTCTGTCAAAATGGATTCCTCTCCTCTGGTTCCTTGTATCTGTTCCTCTTACTGTGTCTTCCAAAGTACCTTCATGCATTTCTGACCTGATTCCTGTTTCTCCCACATTTCACAGGACAGTTTTGAATTTGCAGGCATCAACTTTATTTAGTTTTTGTAATTGACATTTATGAACCACTTAGTCTGTGCCAAGCACATGCTAAGCATTTAGCATTTATTACCTCATTTTGTCCTCACTTGTGCCCCATGAGGTAGGTTTTGTTGAGCCTATTTCATATTTGATTTTGACTCCACGGCTAATAATGAGTGTCAGAAGTGGGACACAATCTTGATTCTGTCTGACTCTTAGTCTTGTGATCTTAAATGTTACTGTTCACTGCAAAGTCTAAGCAGATAACTCCAATCCACACTGATTGTCAAACAGTTGCCCTTCATTTATATTGACTTAGTTTAGAATGCAGATCAAATAAATAGCCAGAATTGGGAAGAATCATTACTAACCCAAGAAGAATTACTATTCTGAGGATTATCTTGTAGTTGATTCTGGTGAGGAAAAAAGCAAATAATTAATTAAAGCACTAGTGGATGAACATGTGAATCAAGAAAAAAGGTATTTAGTAGAGATAAGAAAATGCTGAGCAATTTTCCCATAAAAATGCATGGCACTCTAGTTAGTACATCATTCATCTCCTGTGGGAAATGCACTGGTCTTCTGCTTTTTTATTATTTGCTCTATCAACAGCAATCAACTAGTAAAATGTTCACCTTTTTGAGAATCTGTAGTTTTCCTAAAGCAACCACCATGGGAACACATTGTCCTTAAACCTAGGGTTTTTTCCTGACTTCATTAGCCACTGTTACTCCAAATTTCTATGCCCCTTTAGATCTTTAAAGATTGCTGTACTTTGGAATCTTAGGCACCCTCCATTCATTTTCCCAAGGCAACCTGAGTGCCCAGTCTATTATCATAGCTTTACTTTGCATCCCTATAACAATCTTCTAAGACTTTACATCCATTTTTGGCTCTTTTTAAATTTCAGACTAAATATCCAACTTATTTAAAAAATTATCATGAATGTCTGATATCCATCTCAAACTTTACCAAGTCAAAACTGGAAAAGGCAATTTCTATTTTTTTTTCATGAAATAAGTCCTCAAAACAAGACTTCTTCATCTTTGTTAAAACAGCAAGAACAAAAATACTTTATACTCTGTTGTAGAAGAAAAAAAAAATCCAGAAGTTATCACTGTTGCCTCTTTACTCAACTGACCAATGCCCCTCTAATGAGTCTCACCAAGTCTCTCTATAAAACATTTCCCCAATTGGTTCACTCCTCTAAATTTCCATTATCACTATAATACCTGAGTTCTCAAAATAAATATCTAACAAGTTCCTGTTTTTTCCAGTTGTCCCTGTTCAAATCATCCTCTAAAAAACCAGCAGATGGACTTGTTAAAGGAAGAAGTCTGAATATACCACTCACATTCTCAAACTGTTCTCAGGATGTATCTTTCAATTTTGGTAAATACTCAAACCCTGAGCCAGATCCACAAAGCTCTGGTGTCCTGACCATCATCTCCAGTATCTCCACCCTTCCCTTTGGAATTCAGTTATCTTAGTCTTTTCTTTATACAACCCAGCTTATTCTTGACATAACCCTTTTTCATATGTGTTTCCTTTGCCTGGAATGTTCTCCTGTGACTTTCATGCAGTTTTCCATGATTTGTTACCCCATTATCATATTACATGTTAATTCACCATTCTAATCAGTGTGATAACACCCTATCTTATTCATCCATATAGTATTTTTCTTAACCTACTCTTTTCATGTTTATTTTCCATCTATTTTTTCCTTTTGGATAGAATGCTGATTTAGGTAAACAAGACTTATTCATTCTCATAATACTAGAGCTTAGGCAATGTCTAGCACATCGCAAACACTCAGCAGATTTTGTCTAAAGAAATTAATGAAGAAAGCAGAGTGACCATCTATACCAATGTACTGAGGATATATTATCAAAAAATGCATTTGAAATTTGACATAAGAATAAAAGTATAATAAATAAGTGTCATGGAAATTAAGTGAAGTTAGGCAAGTGGTTAGAAAATGACAATGAAGGTTGTGCTCTTAAAAGAAAAGTTTTAATGAAGTACAGGAGGAAATAGCACTGTAATCAAAAATTTTATTTTATTCCTAAACAGAAATTCTCATTTTATCTGAGGTAGAAAGAATGACAGCACCTTGATGATTAAATAAATGGGGCAGGGAGGAAGCACCATCATGGTGAGATGCTACTAAATAGAAAATCACTACACAAAACACATCTCTGTGTTTCTTCTATATAGATCACAAAAATGATAATTAATGTGTAGGGGATGGGAGGAAGACAGAGAACTTTAAAATATTTTCAATTTTTCTTAGTCAAATTGCTAGTGTTTTTGCAATTATTTACATAAGAAACATGGGTATTGTACTTGACAATCCTCTCTTAAAACTCAAACTCAAGTCAGATGAGTCAATTAGCCTTATCTGTAACCTGAGTAATACTGAATTGGCTAAGAAGTCCAATCTTAGTAAAATTTTAATTTCAAAAAGAACATTAAATGAAAGACAAAGAAAAGCCTACATTAAGCAGTTAAGTCTTTAGTAAAACTTCATACAAGCAATTTAAAATATATTTTAGTTCTTAATGAATATTGTGCTCATCGTATATGTGTTTGTGTGTATACAACATAGAGAGTATGAGAGATAGGACACAGAGGAAAATGGTGAGAGAATGTGCGAATGAGAGAAAAGGAGAAAGAGATTCATGTAAATGTGATATGTGTGACACACAGGTACTTATCTCAGAATCTTTTTGGTTCCTCTTTTTGCATTGTGTCAACCATTCTCTTTCACTCAATCCATGTTAACTATTCCCTGACCAACCATATCTTTCTTTTTCTATTCTATTTTTTTACTGGAATCTCTTTAGTTTACTCAAACAAAATGAGCTGACCCATGACCTCAGTTCTCCTTTTTGCTCGCATCCTGATAATAGATATTCTATCACTAGTTTAGCCCTTCTGTAAATGTAAACCATTTCCATTGCATCCATCCTATTGACAAGTTAGCACCATAGCTCTGGCTTCTTGCAACTGCTTCCTAGTTGATCTCTCACATCTCTATGCACAGAAAGCCATTCACTACTTTTTAACATTCAGGATTTTTTCTTGTTTGAAACTGTTAAATGACTTCCAGTGTTGACTACAGTAAATTCCAAATACTGTAGTCAACACAATTCCAATACAAATTCAGTACCCAAACTGAATAGCTTGTGTGATATGACACTTTCCTCATTTTTTAATTTTTCTTCTGTTTTCTACAACTTAAACTTCTACAACTGCATGGCTTTCTATCAATTCAGGAATATTTCAGGCTCTTTCTTGATTCTGACCTTCTCATAACTACTCTTTCTTACTATAATGATCTTCCTTCCTTTTTCTCAATGAACTCTCTTCATCTACCAGTTAGCTCAGCTAAAATATCCCCCATTATATTCATAGAAAATTTACATTTTTTTTCAACTTCCTTACTCCAGGTAATCCATGGCACAAATATTTGTTTCATTTTTGTTCTCTTTATTAGACTACATACTAGATGAGGGCTAAGGTATTGTCATTATATCACACTGAAGAAATTTAAAACATCATATGTTAAATAATTAAATGAGTGAATAAATGAACTTTTTAAAGTTATTCATCTTCAAAAGGCAGAGTGTGTATATATGTGTTTCTGACTAGCCTTGTTGATAAATTTGCCTTTAACAAGGATAGGGAAACAATGAACATCCATAAGGACTAAGATAAATAAGAAAACTTGTTCAGTAGAGTTACAGTGAATGGAAACTTTGATAATCATGGTCATATCATCTTGGAATTCATAATTTGAGAAGGCAAGATAGGTTGTGTATTATTAACCTAGTTTCCTTGCTGTGTCTGGTGGGGGTACTGATGAGTATGTGATATGACACTACAGCTTCTTATGGAGACTTTGCATCAGTTGCATCAGTTGCATCAGTATTCATACTTTCTGTCTACCTCTGCTTTGTTATCACTGTATTTCCAAAAATTCTCCCAGAGGCTGTGATGATGATAGAATGTACTTTTATATTCCTCAGTTTTGTACTGGTTTCATATTCTCAATAGTAGCTACCACATTGCTAATTTGTAAAAATGTTTTTCTGATATTCGTTATGTGTATTCATCTCTTGGAAGCTGAAAGCACTAGCTTATTGCATATATTCTTATTTTCCTTTTGTATTTTCAATTCTTCGCTACTGTAGTAGGGGAGAAATATCTGATGGATTCATGTTCTAAAAGACATCAAAGAGAGAAAGAAGTAAATGAAGAGATGTGAGAAAGAACCACTGCTATATTTCAGAAATTTACATGAAAAATTAAAAACCAGAAGAAAGTATAAAATAGGAAATAATTCTGGATTTAGGAAAATGATAATTTTCACTCTATACTGAGCTGAAAGAAGAACATGGCTTAGGGAAGATAAGCTACTGTTAAAAATGACAGCAAAAGCAGAATAGCAGAATGATATATTCACCTCTTGTTTTACTCCCATTTTGTCCATCAAGGAGAATGATTTCCAAACTGTAAAGCATAAAACAAAATGCATAGAGAGAAGATCATGAAGGAAGATAGATGCAAGATCTTCAAATGGCATCTGACTGTTTTAAATAAGTTTCATCTTTGGAGTATTTACTGGATCCATGCTTTTCTCCATCTGATATTTCCAATACTTGTTTCTACTTCACTGGCCTAATACGACTTCTGAATTTCTGCCCTAGGATGGTGTGATCAAATACCACCCTGCTGGGATTTTTCTATGAGCCAAAACATATGAGACTGAATCTCTGATCCAATGAGTTGCACTTGATTGCTCTTCTTGGTTATTTGACTCTTATACCATTTCTGTGCCTCACCCAATGGTAGGAAACCTCTCAAGTTAACCCTAGGAAGTATCCATAACTTGTTTTAATTGTTAGTAGAGACTGTGTCCTTCTAAGACACTGTATTTAGCTTGTTTTGTTGAATGACTACAGTTGACCTAGCCTCCTTAACTACTTAGCATGTGCCCTGCCATGAACCTGTTTGTAATGATTATACTGCTTACTTCAACAGTCAATCTATATATAGACTTCAAATTGTATTCCTGAAATACTGTGTCCTAGGTCCCAGGTTCTATCACATTTGTTACTGCCTCTCCATGACACAAACAGGGAACTTGATTTTTCCTAAAGGTTTCCCAAGAGACAGTGGGCCACTCTAATTTGCAAAAACAAATCCTGGGCCTACTGTGATGCTTGTCAATTTCAAATTGACTTAAACACTTTGTAGCAACAGCCATCTAAAATACTATCTTTTTAGGACTCCATAACTGGAAGTGCAGATTAGCAGATGAAGAGCAGGTGGGCTCACACACACAAAAATGCACATGCATACAAATAACAAAATAAAATAATGCTGCTTTTTCCCCACTCATCTGATCAAAGGTTTTGTTGTTGTTATTGTTTGTTTTTTACTGTCTCTGAAAAATAAGATCATCTCTTCATGATTTCCATGATTTCCTTTGAAAGCTCAGTTATCTCATACTTAGTGTGGTACCCGTTAAGTACAAAGTATGATCTCTATGGGATCCAGAAAGATGTGGACCTGTAGGTGTTGCTGGAAAGAACAGGAAAGGATTTCTGTACTCTTCATCAAATCATCATTCACTCCAGTTTGTCATAAATCATTCAAATTATGTATTCTATTAAAAAAATAATCAGGCTTAAAAGATAAAGAACTATCTGAAGATATGTAATCCTATGCTTCTGAATCATACATAATACTGTTTAAGAGTTACCTCAAAAATAAATAAATAAGATATATTCTATATATTTTTTAAAAGAAGCAAGTGTAGTTTTGTGGCAGAACTCAGTTTCGAATCTTAGGAGTTTTATCATTCCCAGTATGAATTTTTCTTTTTACACAATTTTTTGGTATCATAATATTTTCTTGGTATAGCAAACCATTATCCCTTTTAAAGAAACACATACGTTTCTGGGGATATATATCAGTATATTGTGTATTTTATAAATGGGGCTCTATGTCTTATAATTTTGAATAGAAATAGATTAAATAAAGTTATGTGCTTTTATAAAGAAATAATTTTGTTCAGCCAATGATGTGCTTATATGAATTATGAATCTCCAAAAATGGGGTAAACAGTATGCAATACTTTTTAAATTTACCTGTGAGCAGATAGCCTTTTTTTTTTTTTTTTTTTTGAGACGAGATCTCACTATTTTTGCCTGTGGAACCGTAGGCTCACGTTACCCGGGGTACCACAGACTCAAGCAATCCCCAACCTCAACTTTCCAGGTAGCTGGGATTATAGGCACACGCCACCAAGTCCAGCTATTTTTGGGGGGACTAGGTCTCGCTATGTGCCTCCGGTGGGACTCGAACCATGATCCCTGGCCCTGGCCTCAGCTTCCTAGGCTGCCACTTACAGGCATGTGCCACCATGCCTGGCCCTCAGATAGCCTTTTGAGGGGTAACACAGATCATTTTGTAGATTTCACTTTGTTTCATGAGTTCATTCACTTTCCCACTAGGATAGATCAACAGACAGGATAGATCAACAAACAGATCACAAGTAGGTGTGAGGAAAAGAGGTGAGGAAGAAGCATTGCGTGACTTAGCATACTTCTTCTGGAGATAAGCACAAAATAATGAAGGCCCAAGCAGAGAATTAAGAAAAGCTATTTGTAGACAAACTTGGTCCAAATTATATTACTGCTCATAATACTTTCTGGGCTATATAAGTCACTTCCAGATTCAGTTCCAAAAATCTTTTTAAGCCAAAGAAAGAGAAATTTATTTAAGTTACATGACTGCTTTTGAGTATACCCTATTTTCAGGCTTCAAATTCCAGTGTCTTTGTAAAGCAAGTGTCTTTGCAAAGCAAGAAAAAAGAACCCCACAACTGGTCTTGAAGGTAAGACTCTATCCCATTGACTATCATATTCCTATTGGTAGAAGACTGTGTGGCATTTAATATGTGATTAGTAGATCTTGATTTATTTATGCTAATTAATTTGTGGAGAGTGCACACACACACACACACACACACACACACACA